>PVKS010001284.1:108350-147099 GCA_004027875.1 Aplodontia rufa
CTAGCATCAACAGATGAGAGAAACCATTCAGCCCTTGAGTCTCTGAGCATGGGAGACTTCACTAAACATAATTATATCCATCTCCATCCATTTGATTTCAAAAGCCATAATATCGTCCTCTCTAATGGCCAAGTAGTATTCCATAGTATATATGTACCAAAGCTTTTGTATCTACTCGTCAAGTGAGGGGCATCTGGGTTGGTTCCATAATCTACCTATAGTAAATTGAGGAGCTCCACTTCTGACCCAGAACAACATGCATTGGATTGGTTGACTTTTCCTTCTGGGAAGATGGAAACCTTTGCCTATCTACCCACTTGTCTCTGGCCTGGTAAAAGCCTTCTCCTCTTACCATGTGAGAACTATTTATGCATTGGAAACTCAGCTTGAATGCCACATCAGTTTTTTCGACTCCAAGACACACACACACGCACGCACGCACGCACGCACGCACACACACACAGAGGGGGTATGACAGGGTTTCTTTCTATCGCCCACCCAGACCTTATACCCTTGTCCCTTGTCCCAAGCTCTACTGGTTCACATTTGTGGGCCAGACCTGAATAGGGACTCTCTGTTTTCTCAATGCCTCTTCCCCACTGTTCAGAGGCCTCCGGGAAGGGCCACAAACCCTGACCCAGCACTGCCTCAGCTCCGCGGAATGCGTTTCATCTTCAGCCTGGGCGAACCAGTGCCTCTTCCTGCTGGAAACTTGGCTGAACATCTCCCTTGTTTCCTTTACCATCCTTAGGGGCTGCTGATGGCTATGTTCTTACAGGCTGTGCTGATTGCTGTGCACGTGGGCAAGGGACCTGGAAGGTCACAGAAGAGTTGGGTGATGTGTAGAGAGCTCAGGTCTGGGTTTTTCCAGCTTCCAGCTGAGGGCATTCAGACTCTGATTGAGGAGGGGCCACATACCCAGTTATTTGGCAAAGGGGGAACTCAACTCAGAGGTTCTGACCCTGGCACGGTCGTTTTGTCCTTGGGGTGTAACCAGAGAGTGATAAGATGTAAGTGTAAGAGCACATGAGCAGGATTGGGCTCTAGGCACTGGAGTCCTTTGGCAGTACTAGTCCTTGGCCAGCTGGGCAGGAGCCCTCTCAGAGGTTCCCTTGGGATTCATGTTGCCCTGGAACTTGTCATTCTCTTATCCTCCCGGGTGTGGGAGGTCCCATCATTTCTTCACTGTAACTTGGTCATGGTTCTCTTCCTCCTAGACGGCAGCTCCCACCTTCGTCTCCTCTTGGACGAATAGTCTGGAAATCTTTTGGCTGACCCAGACCTTTGAAAGCAGAGCCTCTACTTTCCTCCTCCTGCTGTCTCCTGATCCCCTCTTTTTCCTCAATATCCTTTTTCCATCTTCTCTGTTGACTCTTCTTGTTCCACCTCTTTCTTCTCTTGTCTTCCTCCTTCTTTCTTATTTCCTTCTTCACCTTGAAATATGTTAAAAGGGTTTAAAACCTACCCTAAACTTAAAAGCACAAAGATTTGGGCACCCTTCCTTGAAGATGAAAGGAGAAAATAATTTTTTTTTTTTTTGGTGAACCCATCATCCAAAAGACGCAAGACCAGATGTGAGATGACATCTCCACATCCCACATGATGGTTTGAAGTTTTCCCTAATCACACGATAGGAAAGGAGTCATAGATCTGGACCCACAGTCATTGTGGAGAGAGGCTAAATACATTGAGGAGGCAAATGAGAGGGACCAGGAATATAGGTCTTTCCGCTCCCTTTCCCTGCTGACTTCATTAATTTACATTACTAACTGTATTAGTCTGCTTGTCTGCTGTAGCAAAATGCCACAGACTGGTGGCTCATACAGGAGAAATTCTCTTTCTCATCATTCTGGAATCCAGAAGTCCATGAAGGTGTTGGCAGGGTTGGTTTCTTCTCTTTGGCCTACAGATGGTGGCCTTTGTGGTCTTTCCTCTGTGGATGTATACTCCTAATGTCTTCCTGTGTCCACATTTCTTCTTATAAGGACACCAGTCAGACTGGATAAAAACCCATCCTAAAGACCTCATTTAATATTGATCACCTCTTTGAAAATCTTATATCTAAATACAGTCACATACTGAGATCTTGGGGCTTAGGACTTCAACATATGAATTTTGTTGGCGGCAGTTCTTTAAAGAAGTTAAAGTGTCTGCCATAAAAGAACTACATGTAATTAACAAACCCAGGTGACTGGTTTCAAAGCTTTGAATTCATCAAATGAAACTCATTGTTTCCCAGGTGGACTGAATACTGAGCAAAGGTTAAAAACCTGAACTTATTGTGGAATTGGTCTTCTGTTTTAGCCGTTGGGATTCTTAACAGGATTTTATTAGAATAAAATCCACCCGTTTGGAAGCCACTGGAGAAGGTGGTCAGATATCTCCCAATGTGGGCAGCTCAGGATCCTCTCTATACTAACTATGCAACTAATAGGCCCTCAATCCTCCCTGATGCTGACCTGCCTCTCCCCAGCAAGAAAGAGAATGAAGCCAGCTCCTCTCCCAGGGACTCAGGGTCAGTGAGACAGTGACTGGGAATGGCCTCTGCTGGGAAATCTGCCAGCAGAACAAGGGGCACTCTTGTTATTCCTGGGCCGCCTGAGCAGCCCAGGTGACTTGGACTTTCATCTTAATAGGCAGCTCATGCTGTGCATTAGTCCTTTCTCGCAGAGTTTGGGCTTTCTTTAAAGAAATAATTAGCAGGTGCTTTCAAACTTCTCCAGTGATTCATCCTTCTTTGAAATGTTAACCTGGGGTTGTGTCCTTCAGAGAATAGAATAATGATGATAGCAATTCATTTCATAGCTAGAGCCAGGACAGTTAGCACATACCCTAAGCCCAGAACTTAGAGAAGATCTCCAAAGTCTCTTTCCACTCTAATGTGTCCTGAAGTTCCATTAGCAGGACTTTTCCTTTGAATGATTTACTTTCTTTTTTATTATTATTATTTTAATTATACTTGGGGTACGCTGAGATAATTTGACACCTGTATACAATATGGAATGACTAAGTCAGAGCAGAGGAGTTAGCCTTTCCATCTCTTTATACATTAAAATTTTTTTATTAACATGCAGTAGTTGTACATAGTTGTGAGTACAGTGTGTTAGGGTTTCCACAGTGGGGGAGGGTTCTAGTTGGAGGGGTCAGAAGTGGATCCCCCCACAGGCAGACGCTCAGGGGACGAGTGTGTTCTGAGCTCTTGTCTATTTGCCCGAGAGGAGGAGACATTTGTAGACCTCATGACTGGAAGATCCATCTTCAAAGAGGATGGGAGAGACTTCCTTATCATGGAATGTGTGTTTCATTTATTTTTATGGCATTTCAAGGATGCTAGGAAGGATGCGCGGCTCATTGATGACACACAGTCCCTTGTACTTGTGTAACATAAAATCTCATCAATTTCCCTTTTCAGAGTCCAGTTCAGCGTCCACACTTTCCCTCTTTGTTTTCTTTCTAACAGTCTGTATCCCACTGTAGCTTCTATGAGGTATGTAAGGCCAGAGTTAACTAATTCAGAATGGGAGTCATAGAAGACACCTTGGAGATTGACTATGTCCAATCCTTTCATTTTACAGACAAGAAAACTGCGGTCCAGAGGGTGAGTTTTGGAGAAATCAAGGGGGATTTCTTGGGGGATGACACAGGTGGGTTCGGGAGGAATTAAGCCTAAGCCCAATTTCTCCTGACTTCTGTACCTTTTCCATTTCATAGCTCCAGGTATCAAGATGTTGACATATTTATTGGAATGCAGGTCAGATTTGGGGGTTATAAAGTTTATGATCTTGATAGTGTTCTTTAATGTAAAGCTGAATTCAATTCTAAAGTCACTTGGGTCCAAATTCTCTATTTTTGTCTTCCGTAGCAATGGAGTGTGAAGATGAATATCTTTTCAGTTAGAATACCACAGAGGCTTCTCTTGTTCCTGGAGCATATTTATCATTGTGGTTCCTTTTACTTATATTCCTTTTTCTCTTCAAATGTAGAGTAATACAGGACCCAGGAGTCTACAGAACCTGTTTTAAGTCTTTAGTCAAATGTTCCTATGTCTAAAAGGAGAAGATGAACTATTGGTGAATGGAAGATTAGACCACATTTTTCAGTTCTTCGTGACTAATGTGAAAGCAAAACTTCACTTTATAAGACTTGTCACCACAGGTGACCTCAAGCCACCTCAACATTGACATTTCTAACAATTTTATCTATCTAGGTTATGGCCTGTGATACACTAAGCTTGAATAATTTGCTTAAACTTGCACGTGCATAAATAAGCTTCAATTTTGTGGAGTGCAGATTGGAAATAAAATAATGCCCATCTCTTAGTGTTGTTAAGATGAATAAATGAGGTATTGCGTACATAGCATCTGGCTCAAAGCAAACAATCCGTAAGGATAATTTTTTTTAATTGCTATTATTCATTGACAACCAGTCTGAGTGAACTCTTGTTCTTTTAAAGATTAACCCAGGATCCATCCAGCGGGCTTGCTGGTGTATGAGCTGGGGTGGTTTGTGGAGGCTTAGTGTCTGCTCTGGACCTTTCTTTCTAATAACCACGGACCGGAATTCTCGGGCTTTCCCCTGGGTCATTTGTCTGTTCTTTCTGTGTGAAGGACTGCCAGATTTGTTTTCTCTCAGATAGACAAGGACACCAGGCCAATCTGTCTTCATGGCGAAGCCAGAAGAAATCCAGGGGGAGGGGACCAGCTCACAGCCCTCCATGCTTATAAAGAAGCAGCTCTCTTCCCCCACCCCTCACCCGGGGCTGAGTTATTCTGAGGCTATAAAAAGATCCCTGTCCACTTCAAAGAGCTTTTTATCAGCTTATCCACACAGATCCTTTTCAACTCTTCTCATTTTCAAAGGCAGAACAAAACCTCTTGGCTGAACCTCCAGCCAGGCTCTTACCTTCCTTAAAATATCTTTAACTTCAACTAAACTGATCCCTCTTGGCTCCTTTTAGCAAATAGGTTGTCTTCACAAAGAGTTCCCTGACATTATCCCCCCATCCACCCCACCTTGTCAATGACATGTCATTTTGATCTGCAGGTGAATTTGTGCAGACTTAAGCAATGTGGCTTAGGCCGGGCCCTGGTGCCATTGTATGTTTTAAATGTACTCTTGTTTCAGAACATAGCAAGCTCTAAACCACTTCTGTGCCTGCAGAGAGGAGCAGTAAATTAAGCATCATCTTTAAAATCAACAGTCTGGGTTTTCTATGTGTTGTTCTGCCACAGACTCTGAAAATTTAGTTAAGTCTGAGTTTCATTTTCCTATAAACAAAACGAGGGAGGTAAGAATAATCATTCACAATAATATTTGCAATGATTACTTTGTTGTAATAGCCTGTTTCTCTCTTTCCCAGTTAGAGTGTGTATTCCTGACAGCAGGGAAAGTTGTCTCATCTCTGTGTCCAGTATGTTGAAAAACATTGAATGAAAGTGAATGAGCTGTCCCTCTGGTCTACCTTTCTGTCTTACCCAGTGGTAGCCATCTGTGCCCGGTATGGTATTTTTATTTATTTTTTGTGTGTGTCCTTGGCATGGCTTTACTCTTTCAAACACTTAGCTGCCTATTTCTACCAGGGTGATAAGTTTTAGGTGAACTGACCCAATCCCACGGTAGCAGGCAGATCAACTGAATTATGAACTCCCTGACTCTTCCCACTTCTTCCCTGTTAAGTGTAGCGTCACATTTCTAGTTGAAGGTCAAGCTTCCTCAGTGACGTTTGAAGGGTACAGACGATGCAACTTAGAATAGTAGGAGTGATAATCCTCAATGGGTGAACTTTAACCCCAGGGAAGGAGGAAATGGGAGGGTGTCTGCAGATATATCCTTGATTTTTTTTTTCTCCAAGGGTCTATTTTTTCTATACAACATGTGTGATGATGTCCAGTATGATTGAGTGACCCTTTGTGGTTCTTTGTAGTGTTTAAAAGTGTGACAAGCTGGATGAGATGTCACCTTTGCTTCTCATTCTTTCTTGCCTCCTTTCCCCCTTTCCCCTTCCTGGGATTGTACCTGCAAGTAACCTGCTCATTTTCATGCTTAAGTCTCTCCTCAGATCCTATTTTCTGGGGAACCCAAGTTACAGTGCCGTCAATCCAAATCAATCTACCATCAAGCCCAATCATCCTTAGAGGATCAAAGAAAATTAAAATCAGAAAGGATAATGCCACCCAATTACCCATTTTAACAAATAATGAAATGAAGTCCAAAGAAAGGGAGTGATCAACCCAGTTAGTGGTTGGATTAGTACTAGAACTCAGGGTCCCTGATTCCTACTCCAAAGCGTAGGACTAGGAGCATGGAAAGAAGGAAGAAGCATTGGTCATTGGTGGTAGCTCTTCCACAAATAAGGGCTCTGCAGAATGGTGGCAGCATCTGAAGGGAGCCTGTTCTTAGCCGGTTCCTGCGTTGGGGTATTTAACAGCAGGGCAATGTGGGCAAACCATGACAAGAGGTATTTTGCATCTGCTTTTGATCCGAACTCACACACACACACACACGCTGAGATGCCACCCCAGATGCGAGTGAGAGCCTAGGAATACGCTCTACACAGGGACTTGGGGAACAATGCAAACTGAACTGGTACTTCACTTTCTCATTTGGCCACCTTCATTAAAAGCAGGGCTGCACAAGAGCCTTAGCAGGGCCCTTCAGTGCTAATAAATGAGTCTTTGTGCACAGCACCATCTGAGCTCCTTCCTCTTTATCCCATGGCTGAGGGTTTATCCACATGGCTGTTGTCTGTTTTAGGACTACAGGAGCAAAGAGAACAAGGAGTTCATAGAAACTCCTTGGAAGAGGACTTGGGATGCATGTAGTTAACCCACCTTTATGCAGATGAAGAAACCAAAGACCCAAAGGTCATGTGACCAGCCCACAGGCAACTGATTAGGACAGATATGGATTTTGAAATAGCTTAATTTCCTACTTGAGAAAGGAAATTCAGAAAAGAAACTTGTGTTTCCAGAAGGCTTGATAGGGCAAGGATTAGAAAATATTTCCATCTCCTTTTCTGGTTCAATTCCAGGATGGACATGAAAGACCCAGTCTTGTGTGGCTGCTGAATGCACCACCTATTCTTCATATGGAATTGCAGAGTACTCTGTGGTCTCAAACACCATAACTCTACCCCTTCTTCTCCTCCTTTAGCTGGGGTAGAGGAAAAGAATAATCTGAGGGAAATGCTAGAGTGTTATAGTAGGGTAACCGGGGAATCCAAGTCAACTAACTGGAGCCATCTTTACTAACCGAGAATGTGGGTGAGTCATGTGAAATTGCTGGACCTGTTTCCTTATAAGGAGGATAAGAATATCTGATTCCCAGGGTGGTAGGAAAGAAAAGATGAAATAAGGTATGTCTAAAAGTATTATTTTGGGTCCTGGAGGAAAACCAAAGTAGGATAATTTAAGGAAATGCATTCAAATTAGGATAATTCAAAGTTGGCTTACTAGAGGATTCTACAGAGGTGTGGCAGAGTTTAGAGACAGCACACAGATCAAGCAGGGTCTCAGCATGAGTAACATGGATGGCAAGGGAGGTCTGCTCAGATCCTACATAGAAGTGCAAGAAGAGGGAATAGTCAGCAGAACTTGGATGACGACAGTTAGTGGTCTGTGCAGAAGGCTTTGGATAGAAGCTGTTGACCTTCAATTGGAAGAGGATTCAACCCAAGGTGACCTTGCAGAAAGGGAGCCAGGGGAATAAGCACTCTGACCTCAGTCTCCTCCCTTCCTGTGATCTTCTGCCAGGGATCCATTGGCCAAACCCCAGTGGGAGTTGGAGGGCATGGGAGCCTGCTGACGTCATTTATCAGTTCAGCCTCCCAGAGCTGAATGCAGGGTGGAGAAAGGTAGAGAGTGGATCGGGAAGGGCAAAATGGAAATATCTGCACAGAATATGTTTGTTAAACCATGAGATCCTCAACATAGTGGATTCTGTGCTGTGCCATCCAGAACCACTAACCAAGATGTGGATTCTCCCAGGTGCTACAGGTGTATACTGTGACTCCCATGAGGAGTCTAATTGGTAGGTTAAAAGCAAGTGAACCTGAGTTCCACGGAGTCACTCTTTCATTGAAAAGTGGTTCCTGTGACCTATCTGCATAGTCCACATAGCCTGAGGGGATCCAGGGGTGAATGGTTTGTATATAGCTGTCCCACAGGGAGGTGGCTACTAGCGGGTAGTTGTATAGCACGGATCACTGCACTGGTTAGATTGAAGAACTGGGAGAATGTGGAGAACCAGATACTGTGTCAAGACTGACTGAGCCCTGTTTCTGGTATAAGAAAGTTCAACTTATAGTCAAAATGGATGCCACATCATATGAATTCACTATGACCCACGCTAATGACTCATCTCTACAGGGTGTACAAAGATCCTGCCTTTCCAAATTCTAGATGGCTCAGAAGGAACATCCCAGCCACAGGATGGGCTGAAGGCTTGCAACTATCTGTGGTTCAATTTCTCCTTCTTCCCAGTCTTTCTTCTTCCCCTTGAGAGTGTTCCCTTCCATCCAGATCTTTAGCTCTGAGTTGCCTTCCTAGGGAGTCTCGCCTGTGACACCTAATAATGTACCATTATTACTGACATGTAGATTTGGGGCAACTACAGTAAGCTCAGCCTTCCATTGCGGCTACAGTTGTAGTTTTATAGATGGTGTGGGAGTTTCCAGCTAAGTAGTTAAATGAGGGCTGAAACTTGTTCTTCCCAGCACTCCCTAAGCTCTTTGTCCTGGAGAAGGGATGCCTTTTTTTAATTTATACAAGTTTCTGCATAGGCTATTGCAGGCCCTGTCTCAGGTCCTTTATTTTCAGTGAAGCATCCCTGTGGTTGAGACATAAAGGAAAAAGAAATGTCTGGGAAGAAGTTGCAACATCTTCTGCAAAATTAAGAACAGGTTGTCTCTTCTTATAGATTCTTGGAAATGGCCTTGAGAGTAAGACAAACTTCCTCAGTCACACTCAAGGGCTTTAGCTTGTGTTTCTTCTTGCACCCAAGCTGGTCTAATTCATAGAATTGTGACCAGCAAGAAGATAATGTGTAATAGGGATGAGATTTCCATCTAATACCAAATATAAATCTCTTGTTCAAGAGACTTTTTTTCCTTCTTGAGATTGAAAAACTGATTCTGCCTTTTTGTTGTCACTGGAGAAGATTCTTAAGAACACTACTCATTCATTTCCTATCCTCTCATTTTCTGAGGAACATAATTTGGGAAGGGAAGTGCCCTTCAGGCTCAATAGCTGTCTAGTTGTAGACTGTAGGTCACTTGCCTGGAGCCCGTGTCCAGAGCATCTTCTACCAGGTTTCAGTCCCACTGACACACTTGGATGTTATCTGAAGGGTGAAGAAGTTTCTAGGAAGAGAAGATGGGGAGGCCATGGCAGTTCCCCGAGAAGGCCCGTTTTCCTCCTGACAATGCTAGGATAGTGCTAGCAGTAGGTTTGCTTCTTCCTGTCCTTGGCTTATAGCAAATTACCATGCTCCCAGCAGCAGAGGACACAGGAAGCAGACAGAGCTGTGTCTTTGATGTAGCTCCAGAGAGAGGCCACTCTCCTTGACCAGTGGCTGGGGTTCCATTTCTCGAAGACATTTCCCATCTTTCCTTTTCTTAAAACATTGCTGCAGGAGATAAAGTATTGCACATTTATAGCTTTGGCTTGCCAAGAACATCTCACGAGCTCATCTAGTAAATCACGCCAGGCCTCCTTCCAGCAGCAAGTCAAGGCCAGTCCTGCCAGGCCCAGGCCAGGCAGGAGTCACTGATGGGCCAGCCCATGGCCCCTGGGAGACCTCTGCTCCCTTGGGAGTGCGTCTCCTCATCCTTCCTGCTCGCTGAGCTTTGAGTCATGGCATTCCCATGGACAGGCAGCTGTTGCCTCCAGAGAGCATTTACATTCACTGTCTCCCTCCCTCTCCCCACCCACCCACCATTCCACCCTGCTTTGTCACTCTAAATTTACATTATTAGATGCAAGCTCTTTCTAGTCACTGGTTCACAAGTCTCAGGCCCTGCTCATGCCTCACTCAAATGACAGTACCTAACATTAGTAGATGAAAGTTTGTCTTCTCATTGAGCCCCAAGCCTTGGGCAGATATTTCCTCCATCGTTAGCCTGCCTTGCAGAGAGCTATGCCACCTGGGGCCCAGGGCAGGTGTGAGGACAGGAAGGAATTTCCATCTTCTCTCTTTTGCTGGCACTGAGCTCCCTATGGAGCTGTCTCTAATCTTCTCTAGATGCAAGTTCAACCAACACAATCCCTTTGATTCCAAAATATTTTCTTGTTTGGATGCTCTTTGTTCCACTTTTCCAGGTGTTCTTACAATGTCAGTCAATTCTTTCTTCCATTATTCTGAAGCCCCACCTCCCTCTTTATTCTCCTGCCCTTTTCTTCACTTCCTTCCATTCTCTCCAGCTCATAGGCTAACAGGAAAAGCAGAATATGATTACTAGAGTTCCTTTAAAGTTCAAGCCAAACACCCTCATGTCACAGGAGAAGGATCAGAGGCTGAAGGGTGAAGTGTTTTGCCTACTAATGTCCAGGTAGTACTGATGCCAAAGCTAGAAATAAAATGTGCAGCTTCTCTCTAACCAGCGTTCTTTTGTGATAACGCATTGCTTCAGTTTTCCCTTTGCTTTCAGGAATTTGCGCTTAATTACTGCTCTTTGCTCACTGTCTTGGCTCTTTTCAATTTCTACCACTACTACATTCCGTGTGGTCCCTGAAGAGAAAGGAAATGGAGAAATCCAAGGTCACAAGCTTTGATGGTGAAGTTGGTCAGGTTTGGAGCGCAGTTCCAAAGCCAAGTTGCATTTCTGATAGGAGAACTGCAGGGGTGGGTCCCAGGCTGCATTAAACATCTGGGAAGGTGAATAATGATGAGAGCCTTATTTGCCTGACGCTGGAACGGAATGAGTGTGAAAGATGTTCTCATGATAAATGAGAAAACAGACATTTTTGTTCTTTTCTGAGCAACCCAAGGAACACTTAACTGGAATCTTTTCTCTTAGAAAGGGTGGAGCTAGAGGGTGGAGCAGCAAATCAGAGATTCTCAAGAAACCAGAGGAGTCTTGATTCATTTTGTCTCTGGGAATGAAGAACGCCTGGTCTCTCCCTCTTTTTTTTCTTAAGAAATGAGGTGTGAATTCTGGGTACTGCTATGCCACATCATTTTGCTCCTTTTAGGGGAACTGGAGATAGAGAGAGAAAGAGAGAGAGAGAGGAAGTGAAAGAAACTCTCAGCTCACCAAGAACAAAATATAAAACCTAAAGGCACATCCCCAGTAACCTACTTCCTCCAGCCAGACCCAACCTACCTACAGTTACAGCCCAGTTAATCCACTGATTAGGCCACACTTCTCACAATCCAATCATTTCACTTCTGAAAATTCTAACATTGTCTCCCACATGAATTTTTGGGGGATACCTCCTATCTAAACAATAACTGGACCCAACTTAGTCAGCCTTGGAGTTTGCACAAGCTAACAGGAAGATGAAGACTCTCAGGCCACGCTGACCTGCGTTGGAACTCCAGATTTCTTTCTTACGATCACTTATTGTCTTTGTGGTTTGGGGCAAGGTATAACAGGTATGGTTTCCTTATCTGTGAGATGAGGCTATGGAGAGCAACGGGTGGGGTTGTGAGCGCCTCCTGTTCACCCCCGGGGTGGTCAAGAAATTTCAGTCTCCACTTTCTTAATGCTCATCCTTGCTTACACCTCTGCTTTATTCCTCTACCTACACATCTTAAAAAATAAGTAAATAAATAACCCAATGTAGCTGGAACCCAACAAACTCAAGCCCTCTAGCAACTTTTGACTTTCAGAAGAGTGAGAAGTAAAGAAAACCAGATCACAGCCTTCAAGGTCCGCCTTAGAGTTGTAAGGATTTGGGTAAGGCTTAAGGTGCTGGGGTCTGCCCTGCGTCCTATTCTCTGTCCAAGTGACCCTGGGTGTCTCTTCTGACGTGTGGGTCTGGATGGTCTCTTCTGTCTTCTTCTATGCTGCTCTGTGATTCCCTAGGTTTGGCTTCTAGAAAACATGTGACTCAGTTCCTCAGAGTCACTTAATTAGCAAAAAAAAAAAAAAAAAAGGTTTGGTGGAGTTTGAGCTACTGTCCTGAACAAAATTGCAAAACGGAATCAGGCTTTTAAGTAAAGATTTATAAATAGTTAACCCCAGGTAAATATCCTAAAGGCCCCCAAGCACCATTTTCAGATTATTACTTGCTGGTGAGATTGGGGGACTCAGCTATTTGGTGTTAATTTGATGCAATCCTTATGGATCTAAGGAGCTCACAGTGCAATAAAGATGGCAAGATATAACCCTTTCAACGACTTACTTTTCTTCCCAAATCCTCTCTGCGACCCTTGTTGCCCAACTTCACCTTCCCTCACCTGTTGCTCTCTCTCTGTGCTTACCTTCCACCCTGCCCTGTCTTCCTTTAATTTTTTTCAATTTGTGCTCCTTGCTCCTCTCCCAGAGCATGGGATTCCCTCCTCTGACTTCCCCAGATAGCTCTTACTCATCCTCAGAATTCACCTTGATGTTCCTTTCTCCAGAAAGCTTTCCCCAGTCCTCCAGGCCTACAGGGTCACCACCAAGTACACCCCACAATTGCAATCAGCTTATTCATATGCTCTGCTATTGAGAGTCCATCTTCCTCCGGCAGCTTTTCCTCCATGACGGTATTCCTCCTCTTAGTTATCCTGGACACCCCAGCATTCAGCTAAGGGCTTTGCCATCTCAGCTAATGATTGGCATTTGTTGTGCGAATCAATGAATAATGAAAGGTCGAATTTCACTTCGAAAGTCAAAGTAGACAACACCACCAGATACCATGCAATACCTGGCCAGTGGGACAGATAAGGAATGCTGAGAGTTTGGGGATGCCACTGTCTGTGAACCAGGAAGGTTCCTGGCTACAGATCCTCAGCGGGTGTGGGCCCCTTCATTCCTCTCACATTCCGATTCATCAGAATTTGGATCTGCAGATGACTCTGCCCAGATTCCTAGGATGCTTCCATGAGCCAGTCTACCAACAGGAGCAAGCGCTTTCCCTGGCAGGCTCGGTCCATCCAGCGGTGGGCTTGGTGGTGAATGGGTTAGAATTTGTTCATCTCTTAGCATGGCAAGGTCACAGTCCGTGCTCCAGCAGCTGTTTTCCAGTACATTCTTTGGGTCATACTTTCTGGGATGCTGTTTTTTTTGTTTATTTGTTTGTTTTGTTTTTAACTAACTTACAGCAGGCAGCTAGCAGTTGTTGCCGTCTTAGCAACACACTGCTTCTGGAATAATCCATAATGTCCAGGGATCACTCCCTTCAGTGTTTTCCATCTTGTTGCAGAAACCTTGCATTTGGGAAGCTACCAGAAGATGAGCTGTGGGCATTGTAACCTGCTGTGGACAGGATTGGGACCTATAGGGGTCAGGGATCTATGGATGGAAGGACAGATAGGACCCTTGTCTGCAAAAAGAACAAGCTAAGATAGGAGACACAACATCTGAGAAATTCTAGAAGATCACCTTGCCATCACATGTACACTCACAGTGTTCCTTATCGGTGTTTCACTATGAATAACAAATATTTTTGTTGCTAATTACTCTCTTAGCTTCATGGAAACTGGCATGGTGACTACTGTGGGCATTCTCTTCTTTTTAAAATTGAAGTATAATTGACATAACGAATTACATAAGTTTGAAGTTACAGATGGATGCATTTTGACATGTGTGTACACCCATGCAGCCAGCACCACAACGAAGGTGGTCAATCAGTCTGCACCCTCAGCTGTTTTCTCAAAGGCCTTTGTGGCCCAACCCTTCTGACCTCATGGCTACTCCATCCTCCAGCGGCCAAGCGACCACTGAGCTGCTCTCTGTTGCTATAGAACTTTTTGGATTTTCATTTAAGTGGAATCTTGTAATACATACTCCTTGTTATCTGAGAGAGAAATTTGTTCATGGTGCTGTGTATATCAGGTGTTTACTCCTCTGTACTGCTGAGCAGTAGTCTACTACATGGATATAAAATGTTTTGTTTATTTATTTATCTGCTGATGGACATTTCTATGTCCAGCTTTGGGCTATTACAAATAAAATTCCTATGAACATTTGTGCGCAAGTGTTTATGTGGATGTGTGCTTTAATTTGTCTTTGGTAATTATCTAAGCTTACAATGTCTGGATAAGTTGTTTGAGAAACTGTTCAACTGCTTTCCAAAGTGATTGTACCACTTTACATTTCCACGAGCAGCGCATGAGAATTCCAGTTGCTCCACATGATCACTCACACTTCATGTGTTCAGTCTGACTTTAATCATTCTGGGTTGGATTTCTTGCTCCACTGGTTAGGACATCTGCAACGTAAACCATTCTAGTGAGAGTGCGGTAGAATATCTTTGTGGTTCTAATTTGCATTCCTAATGACTATTGATGGTGAATATCTTTTCATGTACCTGCTTGACATCTGTACATCATTTTTGGTGAAATAGGTTTCATATATTTTAACCATTTACATTTTTTATTTGCTTTCTTATTTTTGAGTTTTGAGATTTCTTTAGACTGTATTCAATTCCTTCAACAGATACATGAATTGAAAATCACCATCCCACCCCTATCAGATTATGGTTTCTCATTGTATATTCTGAGTGGTGTCTTTCAAAGAATAGAAGTCTTTTAATTTTGATGAAGTCTAATTTGCAAATTTTCTTCTTTTATGGATCATGCTTTTAGTGTTGTATCTAAGAAATCTGTAACTCAAGGTCACAAAGACTTGCTTGTGGATTTTTCTTCTGAAAGTTTTATCATTTTACATTTAGGTTTGTGGTCCACTTTAAGCTGATTTTTTTAAGAGAGAGAGAGAGGGACAGAGGGAGATAGAGAGAAAGAGAGAATCAATTTTATTTTATTTCTTCATCTGGCCTTTGTTCCACTGACACTTAGTTGTGTATGTGATGCTGAGATTTGAACCTGGGTCCTGGCACATGCCAGGCAAGCACCTCAACTGCTGAGCCACTGTTTCAGCCCCTAAGCTCATTTTTTTGTATATAGAGTAAGGTTTAAATCAAACTGTTGTACTGGGGATCCAATCCGGAGACATTCTATTGCTGAGGTACTTATTGAGAACTTTTTTATTTTATTTATATTAACTCTTCAGGTGTTTTTTTGTTTATTTTGTTTTTGTTTTTGTTTTTTGGCACTGAATTTTGTACCCAGGGGCATTTTACCACTAAGTCATATCCTAGCTTATTTATTTACTTACTTACTTATTTGAGACGGGTTCTCGATGCGTTGTTTAGGGTCTTGCTAAATTGCTGAGGCTGGCCTCAAGCCTGTGATCCTCCTGCTTCTCCTTCCTAGTTGCTGGGAATACAGACATGCACCACCATGCCCAGATTATTCTTTTATTTTTGACATGCGGTTTCATTAAGTTGGGGGGAGTCCCACAAATTTTGAATGGTGTGTTTTCATTTTCATTTAGTTCAAAAATTCTGATTTCCATTTTGATTTATACTTTGACCTATATTATTTAGAAGTTTGTTACTTAGTTTCCAAATACCTGACAAATTTTCTTAATTTCATTGTGTTTAGATAACATACTTCTTTTGATTTTACTCCTTTTAAATTTATTGTAACTTATTTTGTGACCCAGAATATAATCTGTCTTGTAAATGCTCTATGAACATTTTTTCTTTTCTTTTTCTTTTTTTTTGGTACCAGGGATTGAACCGAGGGTCAGTTTACCACTAAGGCACATCATATTTTATTTTGAGACAGGGTCTTGCTAAGTTGCTTAGGGACTCACCAAACTCGCAATCCTCACGCATCAGCCTCCCTAGCAATGGAATTACAGGTGAGTGCCACCACGTCTGGCCCCTATGTACATTCTGTGTATTCCACTACTCTTGAGTGAAACACTCTGTGTCAATTAGGCCACTTTGATTGATAATGCTAGTCAAGTGTACTATATGCTTGCACACTTGTTATTAGCTAATTACTAAAAGTAGGGTAAGGAAATTTTAAAGTGTTATTGTGAATTTGTATATTTCTCCATGTAGTTCTATCAATCTTTGCTTCAAGTATTTTGAAGCAAAATTTAGGGACATAACTTTTTAAGATGTTCAAGTCTCTAGAATAATTGATCAATTTATTATTATGAAATGAGAATTTTTATCCCTGGTCATATTCTTTCCTCTGAAATATATTTTACTTTAATAATATATCAATATTTGATTGATTTCAAATTTATATTTGAGGGGCTGGAGCGGTGGCTCAGCGGTTACGGTACTTGCCCAGCATGCCCAAGTACATGGGTTCAAGCCCCAGCACCCACGTACACAACTAAGTATAGGAGCAAGGAAAGCCATGTGAAAAACTCAATAAAAGTTGATTCTCTCTCTCTCTCTCCCTCTCACTGTCCTTCTCTCTTTAAAAAAATTATATTTGATATTAAAGTAATCATTCCAGCTTTCTCCTCACTAATGTCAGCATGACATAACTTTTCCCTAGATCAGTTTTTGACTTTCTAATTAATATATTTGTTGTTGGCAGCATATTGCTGAGTCATGTTTTACCAATCAATTTGAAAATATTTAGCTTTAATTGGATCATGAATTAACATTAAATGTGATATTTGTTATTATTAGGTTAAAGTCTGCCATATTATCATTTTTCTTTTTCTCCTGTTTTTTTCTTCTTTCTCTTTTTTGCATTTTTTGTTACTAAATAATATTTATGATTCTATTTTACTAATACAATCGTTGTTTTAGTTGTACTGTTGCTTAATGGCTTAGGACTACATATACACATACACATATATGTACATATATTTTTTAACTTATCAGTCTACTTCCAAGTGATATATCTCTCTTGCTCACTTACAGTCCTTTCATACTGCCTTGGGGTGTGGGAGCCCTACTATCTTGCTGCTATTTAAGACACACTATTTTTCTGTAAATCTCTAATGAAGTGTACTCTGTACGGTTTTGGATCTGTCTGCCTCTTTGTCTCCTGGCGCCTTTCACTTCCGACAGCTGGTTCTTGTACACTGAATTTTTCTAAAACATAATATGTGACATACTTTTTCTTTTGCTTGAAGAACTTTCTTTCATATTTTGTGTAGTATAGGTCTGCTTATGATGAATTCTTTCAGTTTTTGTGTTTCTGAAAAGAAAATCCTTCAATTCACCTTTGTTTTTGAAATATGTTTTCACTAGATACAGAAACTTAGGTTTAATACTCGTTCCTCATTTCGGATAGTCCCTGACTGATAATGGTTCAACTTTTCAACTTAATAATGGTGCAAAAGTGATACACATTCAATATAAACCATATTCTGAATTTTTATGTTTTCTTGAGCTAGTGATTTGTGGTGTGAAACTGTCTTGTGATAACTGTGATTGCTAGGGTAAATCTAGCTTAATTTACCTGGTGGTGGCAGTGAGCCACAGCTCCCCGTCAATCATGGATCAAATTGTAATAAGCTGAGACCTTGCAGTGTACACTGGTGTTCCGCAGTAATATTCAGATGTGTGGGTGTATTAAATGAAATTTAAACTTATGATACTTTAAACTTACAATAGGTTTATCAGGAGGTAATCCCACATAAAGCCAGGGAGCATCTGTACTTTAAAAATATTATTCCAGTGTCTTATCATGTGCATTGTTCTAATCAGGGATCTGTTGTTATCCTCATTCTTCTGAATTGTGAGGTTTCTGGCATGTCTGGTGGGAAAAGCCACTATTCCCAGCACTGTAAATTTCAAACTCTGTTCTTTCTAGTCTTTTTAGGTGACTCACTGGCTTTTCTTAATTTCCTTACAAATGCACTAATAATTACTCTGTAGAAAGCTTGAGGGAAATCTCTGTCAATCTCCTGGATTTTTCTCTCTGAGCAGGTAACTTCTCTATAGCACTCTGTCCTATGAACTCAAGGTATTTTGATTTCTGTGGACTCTCAGTGCTATTGCTTCAACTCAGAAAATCTTCTGAACTGACTTTTGTTCCTCTGCCTTGTACCAAAACTCTAGGCAATGAACTGGGGCAATCATAGAATTCACCTCATTTATTCCAATCTATCAGGAATCATTAGCCTTTTTCCTTGGTGTACAGTTTCTTGAAAACTATTGCTTCATGTATTTTTTCCTGTAATTTTAAACATTTTGGATCAGATAATAAACTTATTATCACTTTTGTGCTAGTCTGCTTTCCATTACTCTAACAAGTACCTGAGAAAATCAGCTTATAAGGAAAAAAGGTTTATTTTGGCTCATAGTTTCAGAGGTTTTAGTGCATGGTTGCTTGGTCCCATTCCTCTGGGCACATGGTGAGGCAGCAAGTACATTATGGTGGGAGCAATGGTGGAGCAAAGAGAGAGGAAAACAGGGGCTGGGCTTCAATATCGCCTTCAAGGGGACACTCCCAGTGACCTGAGAACCTCCCATTAGGTTCTATCTTGTCAAGATTTCACCACCTCCCAAAGTACCATGGGTTGGGGAGCTTTTATAAAACCCATGGGCAAACTCATCTTGGCCAGAAGCACAAGTGTGGCTTTTCATATCTTAGGTGTGGTTGTTCTTCTTGACTGCACATGTTTGTCAAAACTACTAAAACTTCGTATTTAAAAACGAAGAATTCAACTATCTGAAATTGATGCTGCTACTCAAAATAAGAGTTAAAAATGTTTAATGTCATAGTGGAAGTTGAAAGTGATACACTTAAAGGTCTTAGGTCCTAGTGGTTAATCATCTACATTTAAGCTGTGTGAGTTTTTAGCAAATCACTCGATTGTTGCTGGGTTGGTGCTCTTCATCTTCTGTGTGAGGTTTCTGATGCTTTGGTACTTTGAAGGAGTATTGAGAGATTAGGTAATGTATGCACAAGACTTTGTTAAATTTCTGTGAGATTCTCTTGCACTACCTATTTGACTTTGCTTTCATAATTTTGATGTTTCATCTGTATTTTTTGTTAAATTAAATTCCATCAGGGCAGATAGCAAATTGCTTATTTACCTCTGTGTTTTCACATATCTCTCTCTGGGTGTGTGTCTGTATGTGTGTGTACAGAATGATGGATTAAATTAATATTGAAAGTTATGTGCTATTACTATATGTAAAAATTAGTCTATTCAAAAATTATGTAACTCACAAAACTCAGTGTGAACGACAGATTTGTGGATTAGGGTTTACTGTTTTCATTTTCCTTTTAGTTCAGGTTAATCTATTTCTCTGCATGGTCTGCATGAGCGAACAAATATTTAGAATTCCCTTCACTGGAAGGTATTTTATTTCTACACATGAACCTATTATTGTCCTGTGGATATTTTTTTAAACTTTGAAATAATTTTAGGTTTATAGAAGAGGCTTAAGATAGCAGAGTTCCTGTGTACTCCTCACTTGGATTCATTCAATGTTAAGAATTTACATAACCATGAAGCAATGATCAGAAATAAAAATTTAACATTGGTGCAACAGTATTAACCGAGCTCTAGTCTTTACTTGAATGCCCTCAGTTCTTTTCACTAATGCCTTTTATCTGTTCCACAATTCAGTTTAGGATACCACCTTGTATTTAGTTATCTTGTCTCTTTAGTCTCTTCTATTCTGTGACTGTTTTTTCTTAGTCTTTTCTTGTTTATTACGACTTTGGCATTTTGAAGACTACTGGTCAGTTGTCTTGGTAGAATATTCCTCAATTTGGTTTGTATGGTGTTTTCTCAGGATTGGAGATTAAGAATTTTGAGGGGGGCTGGAGTGGTGGCTCAGTGGTTTCGGTGCTTGCCTGGCAAGCACGAGGACCCGGGTTCAAACCCCAGCACCACGTACACAACTGAGTGTTGGAGCAACGAAGGCCATGTGAAAAACTCAATAAAGTTGTTTCTCTCTTTCTCTGTCTCTCTCACTGTCCCTCTCTCTTTAAAAGAAAAACAGTTTAAAAAATATTTCTTAAAGAATTTTGAGGAAGAATGCCACAGAAAAATGTATCTTCATCATATTATGTGTGTGTCTAAGTGGTATCAGCATAATTAATTACCTATGATATTAACCTTGATCAATTGGTTAAAGCATTATCTTCCAGATTGTTATTTCTCCTTTATGGTAATCTATCTGCTAGAAATAAATTGCTAAGTACAATGGAAATTCAAGGGGAAGTGGAATTGAACTCCAGTTCCTAGAGACAGAGGTATCAAAAAATTTGTGAGCTAAAGTTAAAACCACCACAATAATTAATAAATATTTGTGGGGCCTCAAGACTACATAAATACGTTGGCTTTAAAATTTCTTTGCCACTTTTGTCGTTTGTCCATGGATAATGCCTGTAGTGACTATTACTGTGGTGTTCTGATGGTGATTTTATATTTCTCTGATTCCTTCTACATTTAATATTTGGAATGTTTTGTTAGAAAAGTTTGCTACCTTTTGTTAGAAAAGTTTGCTACATTGTATTAGAAAATTTGCTCCCTTTGCACATTCTGGTCTTATTTATGTATTCAGTAATTTGTTTGTAGCAATATAAACTCATGGATAGAATCCAATGTTAGATTTCTCTACTTCATTCCAGTTGTGGCCATTGGGAGCTTTTCCAGGTTGATTCCTGTTATCTTTTTGATATGCCCACCATTGGTTGATTTCTGAGTTCATTGTACATCATTCTGAGCAGATCCCACATGTGATTTAGGAAAATTTAAACATGTCACACACCAGACAATATGACTCGTTCTCTCAATGTTTCATATCTCTCCAAAAATACATTAGCATGAGAGTCTGATTCTTGAAGATAAATGATGACTGTCCAAACTTTACTTATACACATACATGAATATAGAGTCCATTTTTATCCTTTTACTTTTACTTCACATCCCAAAGGCCAGCTCTCGTGTTTCTATCTCAACAAATTCCACGAGATCGATCTCTCTGTGGCATGTTGACACAAAACTCTGAAGTCAACTGTTCATTGTGTTTTTTGGGAAGGGCAGGTGGTAGTAAAACTTGAAGGCAGAGGCTAGATAAAGAGTGTTTTTCCTGACTGGCACAATGGACTAACTACTTTTGTATACATAGCTACTTGATTAGATCTGAATTCTTGGTGTTGTTACAGGGAAGAAATAAAATAAGGTAGAGAAAAAAAAATAAAATGTCTGATTCAGTCAATATAAAAAACTCCTTCCATTTGGTATCACTCTGCCTCACTATCCTGTATCAAGTTGTCTTGCTGGGCTTTCTTTCATCTGGATGATGGGTGAGTTCTTGGCGATAACCAGCTCCTGAACTCCTCTCTCCAGCTGGGCCTTCCAGATACTGAGAACACTATGAGAAAATGAAAATTGTGGTCCAATACTTGGTGGCATTGGCTACTTGAACTCGTAACTGCTTGAGCTCTCAGAACTAAACAATACCTTTGGGATCAGCCAGGTCCCATTGAATGTCCTTAATGTTTGTACATTTATGAAGCAAGAGGGGAGCAAACAGGGCAATCTGGACTTCTGAATGGTCCCATTCATTCTACAAAAAGAATTACCTCCTGCCTCACTGCCTTCCAAATCCCTGTCTATTTCCTCCCTGATTCTCCACGGCTGTGTAAGTTTAGCCTTCCATTCCCCTGCCATGTGGGTTATTTCCAGTGCAAGTTTGTTTAGGCACAGTCTCCGCGTGTATATGTTGGATTTTCAATGAGTCCAGCATACTGTCCTCAACAGCTGTAGTTTCCTACAAATGATAGCTTTTGGATTCAAACAGAAAAGAAATAAGAACTCTTCTGCTCCTTGGGAAACCACTTGCCTTCCACCTCTAGAGCAATTCTGATCCATTCTGTTGATCTTGGGTAAACTATGGAACTGGAAATGGTGGGACAGATTTCATTTACCTGAACTGTTTATATTTTTTGGACCTCAACCAGCCAGCCCATTGTATCTCCAGTATGGTTCAGATGATTTTTATTTCTTCCCTGTTGAGATTCATAATTTTCAACTTATGTGTGAAGCTTAATGTGTCCACATTTCTTGGTTTGCTTTGACTCACACCGGAAGGGTAATTTTTAGGCTTTTGAATGACCCATTAAAGCAACTGTTATGCGTATTTAAAATGTATGTGCACACATGTACACTTCTATGCATGCACATGCATACTATTGAGTTTTTATTTTTAATTAATAAAACAGAGAAACATATATCATGAATAGATAGTTCTAAATCATTCATTTGTTCAGCTGAAGGCCCTTTCCAGGGAAACATGTTTAGGTGGCCAGTATAATGACTACAAGGCCACTGCATGAACTAATTTGTGAAGTCAGTCATTCAACATTGACTGATTGTCAGTATGTGTCTGTTTCTATTCTAAGTTCCAAGGATGAACATGTCAGGACAAAGCCCTTGCCTTTGAGAACTCACATTCTAGTCCATTCATTGAAATTTGAAAGTAATGAAAGGAAGAGAGCTAACATTTGCATTGGGGTCTTTGAGTAGTGTACCAAACTCCTTAAGTTCTTACTACCATCCTAGAAAATATTACTGATGGTTTTACGACACCTTCTTAAGAATCTCAGTTCTCCCACATGGTCTGTTTCTTAGTATCATTATCCATCACAAAGTTCACACATATAAGACAGAAATGCAATGTTATTATGCAGTGAAATATGTGATAGCTGTCAAGATGCTAAGGGTGGCCAATGAGGCAGGGTTCACTATCCATGCATGTCTCTTCACACTTTATTGTTTAAAAGAATGTTCTTGGAAGCTTGTTAAAGTGTTGATTTCTGGGCTCCAGTTTAAGAGATTCTGATTCGGTTGGTGCTGGTGCAGGGAACAAGAGATCTGTGTTTTGACAGATGCTCCAAGTTCTTTGAACAGAATGGATCTTAAAACTATTTTGACTAGCAGAGGTCTAGGAGAAGGTCGAATCCTAGGTCATTTAAGTGGTTCTTTCTGGAGTCCAATGTGGCCAAATGTATTTCTTGTTGATATTCTAATGTATGAAATATCATTAAAAGATTTCTTGATTTAAAAATCCCCGTTGTTTGACACCTTAATGGGAATTACATCGTTAACTGCACTGATCCCCAACAGGAAGGGCAGCCCAAAGCACAATACAGAAGTTGTGAATATCAGGAGAAAGCAAAGACCTAATTTTGAGGGCGTGGTTGACAGACCAGCTGCAAGGCTTTGCTTGAGACTCTCACAAGTCACTGCTTCTTGGCTACATCTAAAGAAGCGAGAAACATCAGTGCCTCTTGACTTTATTTTGCTGAGTTGAATCTCAAGTATATCCTGTTCCCTTCTGAACTGTTTGCTTGTGAGCTGTGTCTTTCCCTTCCTATCAGATACCTGTCAGAATTGGGTCTCTCTGGAGCCTTTCCAGACTTTCAGATACAACTCTACCTCTTTGGATAATCTCAGGAAATTCTCAGTCTTTTGTGTGTAGGGCAGAGCAGACACTCCTGGGTATGCTATTGATTATAAGTGTGACTCTGCCCCCACACTCCAGTGTACATGAATACTGCATTAAAAAAAAAAACTCAGCATAAATACAACTCTGATTCTAACTGCTCCTGGTTGTTGAGAAATTCAAGCAGGCAACGGGGTGCTCTAGACCTCAGAGTCCCAGGATCTATGCACACCAGAACTTTGGGGAGGCCCTTCTGGTTTTAGGAAGTGATCCACAGTGGTTAGGGCTGCCCATCATTCCTTCATAGTGTTACTCCACGGCATCACAGAGCCCAGACAATTTTTTTTTGGGTGTACTCTTGAGAATTTGGGGACTTCTAAGGAGGCTGGTCACCCATTGTACAACCAGGGATTCAATCTCCTCATACCCACACAGCAATCCCCTTTTGAGTTGTTTCCACAGTACCCCCATACAAGTGCTGCTAGAAGCAGGGTGTGGGCCTTACTCACAGTGAAAGCTAGAACAATCCATTTGACTAGATTAGGTTTTGTTTTGAGGTAAGGTGAAACAATGCTTCTTTTGCCTTTCACGTAAGTCATTGAGTGAAGAAATATTAAGACTTGAGTATTTGTTTCCAATTAGAAAGAAGGGAAATGATTTCTTTTTTGACTGATTCCTTGGGAAAAATATTGAAATTGAAAACATACTATACATCAGGACTTGGACTATGTTATCCTATTTAACCCTCTAATATATTTATTAATTTTTTAAAGAGAGAAAGGGGGAGTGTGAAAGAGAGAAAAAGAGAGCAAATTTTTATTTTTTTCATCTGGTTTTGTATTTCCTCCACTTAGCTGTGCATGTGGTGATAGGGATCAAATCAGGTCCTTGCACATGCCAGGCAAGCACTCTACCACTGAGTCACCACTCCAGCCCCATCTAATACATTTAAATGAAATAGTAACTTCCAAATTTTACAACTAAAGGAGAAGAAACAGACTGAAAGAATGCAAGGGATTTGTATAATATAAAACATAATTTAGGTCCAGGAAAGTAAAGTGACTGCCAGTGGTGAAGTCAGCATGGGTCTCTTGACTCTAAGAAAAGATTTGATTCCTACATCCTTACGGGCCTATTACTTCAAATTTGACAAAAAGATTATTCCTCTTAAACCGCTTTTCTTTAAGGAACAGCGCACATTTATGTTGCTAAACTATTGTCCATTTATGATGACAATGTAAAAGATCTTTAATAGTATAAAGGCTAAATTTTAGCAGAGGTCTAAGTTTTTCATTTAAAGGTTTCCTTTGTTATCATTTATGTGTAAGAGAAATCAACTAAGAAGGAAGAGAGAGAAACTTCTGAATCCTAGATTATTATAACCATTGATTCCAATTCCTACCTATCCTTGAAACAGAATATGTAATTTGTTATTAAGAATGCAAAAACCTGTCATCATGTAAAAAACAACCCCTATGTTTTAGTGGAACTCCTGTGGTGTTCACAGAGACTCTGGAAAGCTAGCTCATGTTCTAGTCTGGCTTCTACCCACCAAGTGGCCTGTGGCAACGTCAATCCAGACTGACCTACAGCTTCCTTCAACTTCAGATTCTCCAGGGGGAAGACGTACTTGATCTTTCTTCTTCCTTTACCTCCAGCCCTTTGTCCCAGTCTTGCTTTTCTACCTGTGCAACTTCCATCTTGCCTGCTGTGATTCCAGCAGGGCTTTTTTTTTTTCTTCAGAAAGGATAGAAAACAGCTGGCTTCCTTTCTGCACATAATAATCCCTCTGAGATTTGAATGCTGATATTCATTTCCTTACCTTCAGTGGGAGAAATTTTTGTTGGACACTTTGGAAGGCCTACCGGATGCAGCTTTTAATAAAATATACATAATCTGGAATAAAGCCACCGGATTGGAGGTTACCTGTCCTCAAATAAAAGCACTATCATGACCATAAAATTTGAAGTCAGAACCCATCTGGAGGGTGAATGCTGGTGGGACGGCCACTTATTTAAAGTTTTTTTTTCTTTTTTAAACAAAGCAGTGTTTTATTCCAATAAACATGGTTAGAACCACTAGTCAATAGCAAGATATTGGCATTATTTGTATTTACTTTCAAATTAACTTCAACTCAAAGGGAAATAGTTTAGATACCAGTGGTAACAATGGAAGCTGTAGGAGGCACCATACTTTGTATTCTTTTTTTTTTTTTAAACAACTTTATTTAGTTTTTCACATGGCCTTAGTTGCTCCAACACTCAGTTGTGTATGTGGTGCTGGGGTTTGAACCCGGGTCCTCGTGCTTGCCAGGCAAGCGCCGAAACCGCTGAGCCACCGCTCCAGCCCCCATACTTTGTATTCTTGTTCTTATAACTTTCAAGTTCAATCATTGTACAATGATTTACTAAGTATTCCCCATATCCCAGGCACTATTCTGGACACCAAGGCTATGCTGATGACAAGAAAAAGTCATTCAAATGATCATCATCAAATTGCCTCAAATAAATCTTGTTAGGCCCAGTTCCTGCCCCTAGGAACCTTTAGACCAGCCCTTAGAACACTGATATAAATCCACCCCAGGGGGGAAAAAAAAACATATAAAAGAATGTTAGCTGCATAATCTTTTAAGAGGAGCGGCTGGCTTGGCGGTTACAGCGCTTGCCCGGCGTGCATGAGTACAGGAGTTCAAACCCCAGCACCACCTACACAGTGAAGTGCTGGAGCAGTGAAAGCCACATGGAAAGCTAAAGAAAAATTGTTTCTCTCTGTCTTTCTCTCTCTCACTCACTGTCTTCTCTCTTTAAAAAAAGAAATAGAAAGAAGGCAGGAATGGAATCATAAGACTTTTGCAGTTAGAGAATCCTCAGTGCAGTTCGAAGCGTGAAGGCCCTGAGGGGTTGGTGTATTCCAGGAAGAGCTAGGAGGGCGACAGAGAAGAAATGGTCTCAGGGAGGAGAAGAGTGAAAGATAAGGCCAGCAAGGGTCAGGACATGAAGGGTCTTGCAGACCAAGGCACAAAGTTGGGAAGCTGTACCTGAGAAGAGTCCTGGGTGTTGTAGAGTCTCTGTCAAGGTGAGGATTTTGAGAAAGGATGCAGACCATACAGTCTGTGCGAAGATCTACTGCTCTCTGTGAGTTGGGCAAGGTAAATACTCTTCCTGAGCTTTGGCTTCTTCATCAGTGAATGTGGAACAATGAACTTCAGAGAGTTGTCCTGACCATTGAAAAGACAAAGATGAAAGTGGATTCTGTTCAGAGCACAGCCGGTTTGAGTAAATGTAGTTGCTGCTACTCCCTGCTGCGAAGGAGTGTTTGACAGCTTGCGGCTCTAGAGCCTCCACACACAGTCTCCCTTCCCCTTCCCTGCCCTGGAAACAGCATAGCTGAGGATAAGTGGCAAGGACTCACTAATAATCACTAATAAGCAAGATTCAAATCCAGACTTGCCTGACTCCATTTTTTCTGTCTTCTTTGATAATCCTAAGATTGAAGCTTTTAGAGGCTGACAGACCTAAACCCTGAAAATAATTTGGAAGTGGATCAGTACGAAAACTTGAATCTTGCACCAGAATTGGGTGTGTGCAATGTCTCAGGCTAGTGTCAGTGGAGGACATGTGAGCATGGAGTGGGAGGGGAGAGATGGGATCTCAGGGAATACCTAATGGGACAGCATAGGCTTATTTATCTTGATTGCTTTAGGCATGTGAATGTCCAAAGCAGGAGATCAGGCAAGCTGGCATCTTGGCCTCAGCATGCTCTTCTGAGTTTAGGAAATGAGCACGCAGCTTAGGGAATGATTAGACATGCTAGCATTTGCTTGCCACTGCTTGCTCAAAATTCGTGCACCTTCAGCTTGCATGTTCTCAGTCTCACAAGAATCCTATGCTGACCATAGGTATATGACACATATGGAAAGAGGAAGAAGACAGAGGTAACTTTAGGGTAGCCATTAGTAATTAGAAACTGGAGGAGAGGGGAAGCAATCATGCATGGATTTTGTGGCAACAGGTTTGGAATTCAGGCCAAAGTCCTTCTAGAACAGCCACTACCCAGTGGGAGAAATCTTGGGGCTCAGTCAAGCACGGTCTCATGTAAGGCAGCTCAGGAAGGATGACTTAGTGGTGACTCTCCCAAAAATCTATGAGGCTATAAAATGGCAAGCGTGGTGTCTGCCCAGAGTAAAGAGGCTCTATGATCTGTTTGGGGATTGGGAATGCTACAGAGTTTTCTTTCTTTCTTTTTTCTAATAGCAGAATAGTGGCCAAACTTTAAAGGAGAGACTATACAATATGGCAGTCAGGGTCCCAGGATTCCTGTAAATAGCAGAGTTGTGATGTTCAGAATGCAAAGCTGGGTCAGAAGCAAAGCTTAGCACAGGGCTGATGATGCATATGTACTCAGTAAGTGCAGAGAAGAGGGGAAATGGGTAAATTCTTTGTGAGGTGGGTCATTACTTTGAGCCTGTGGAGACCTCAGCCTGTTGCATTGCTTCTTGTCCTATTTACATCTCTTAAGAAAATTTAATTATCCCGGTTTACCCATTCTATTATCTAGAAAGGGCTAAGGTCCCTTGGGAATAGTCTGACTCTGTTCAAGGGATGTGAAGAGAGAATGGGACGGAGTATTAATAATGACACAATTTCATGAGGCTTTGCTTTTATTAATCAAATGTCTAGAATGTATTAGGCACATTACACACGACTGCATTTAACCCCTGATTTTAACAGTCTCCTTACACTGAACAAACAAGAAAAACAGAGACTTGGGCAGGTTATGTAAGCTGTCTGTAGCGAGGGAAGGCCTGGTGAGGAAGCCCAGGTGAGGAAGGTGGGTCATTACAGGTGCTTTGGTCAACTCTGGCATGCACAGATCTTTTGCAAAGCAGCACTCGATATCACCCCAGGGCTTTGAATGTCACCTGAAGTCCTTTCCAATCAAGCTATCTTGGGTGGATTACTCATATCCCTCATTCAGATGAGGCAGTTTTGGACAGGACAGGAGAGGAGAGTACTAAAAGGATGGATAGAAAATTAATGATTTAGTCTCTTTTTTTTCAGGGAGAAGACAAGGGAGATTAACTGTTTCAGATAAACTAACACCTTACTTTTTGAAAGTATCTGCTTGGGGGCTTGAGTTTATTTTAACCATGACACATTTCACAGGGCTCTCACAGCTGATGTAGTAGCAGAGAATAACTTAGCAGCCCTGGAACAAAGTTATGCAGTGTGGTGGGGGGAGTTTCTCTACTTCCTTGTTTTCAGCTCCAGAAGAATCAAATCTTCTGTGTAGGCTGCCTGACATAGGCCATGGCCTTGTCGGTGGGTCCTTAATTAACAAAGAGTTTTTTATTTATCCAGTGCAAAGCTTTTCTTACCTCCTTTCCCTATCCGCTAAACCAGCCATGCAAATCAGCACGTACTGAGATCTCAAAGAAATCCAACAGTGGACTTGAAAGAATCCATGCAGCCAGCTGAAGGGGAGTTTAATAAGCTTCGTCTCTCCTTTTCTTCTGCTTGGATTCAATTTTTACAAGACTCTTGATGTATTTGCTGCAGTAAAATTCTGGGTCTCTGGGAGGCCAAAGAGATGGAAGGCAGTCAGGAACTAGGGATGGTGAGGGCTGCATTGGGAAGGTAACGGGAAGTGCGGCTTGGAGCTCAGCCAAGGGACTGGACAATTCAGAATTACCAAAGCTTCCAGCATGAAAAAACTTGGCAAAGTCACAGCTTGAAATATGGGCCTACCTTTTTGTCCCCTAGGGCTTTAAATTGCATGTGCCCCACCCCCAGATGCCTCAGGCTAGCTGTAGTCTCTCTCTTTCAGAAAAACCACAAGCTTAGTCAGAAGGAATTGGACTGTCACCTGCGGTGGCCTTGCTGAACAGTACGAAGGTCTCTTGGGCTGTCCCCACTCCTGGCAGACAGGGCTAACTAACACTGGCAGGGGAATTTAGGTTGTAACTGGTTCTCTCCATACATTCCAGAGAGAAGGGGGCTTATGCTTTCCAGAAGGAGAGAGTCAGATGTGTGGAGGTCATGGTCTTTGACTACCAGCTGAGTTAGTGGGGAGGGAATCAACCATAAAGATTGTATCAGCAAAGCCCTCTGAAAATCATTCTCCATCTAAAAAAGGAGAAAATGTGAGCAATAAGCAAAGGAGAAAATGGTCCCCAGGGCCCCCTGGGCTCCTGTGTCTGTGAATCTTATCTAAAAACCTCCCATAGCAATCCTGGAAGCGCAATCTTCCTGGTGCTTGGCATGGTAAGACAGCAGAATGCCCATCCTCTGAGTCTCCTGAAGTGTCGGGGATATTTAGTGCTCGCTGGTTATTCCTGTGATCCTTTTGCAGTTGGACTGGAGCCTTGCAGTCAGTTCTGCTCAATGGCTGTGATCATAAATGACATGTGAAGACCCACTGTGCTCCATCCATCTCCCTTTACCTTGCTGGGCCCATCAGACACATGCTGCTATGGAAAAGATAATTGGACCCTGGACCCAAGTCATTGGTTGGAGAACTCCTACCAAGTCACATTGGATTTTGAGTGAGTGAGAATTAAACTTTTACTGGGCTAAAACACTGAAATTAAGAGCCTGCCTATGCCAACCACTAGCAATAATCGTGCCTAATAAGATGATGTTGGGCTTGTTGTTTCTGATGGACACCTGTCTCCATCTCATCTTGCTGAGCCTCCACAAGGTTTTTTTGGGTTGTTCTGTGGAGGCCTGAGTATTCACCAATCCTAAAAGGACATCTATGGATTGTTGATATCTCTGCAATGTGCCAATGGGAAAGCATTTTCTGTACATCCAAATGGCTCTTGTCAATGCCAAACTACCAACATTCTGGATACTCCCCCCCACACACACACTAGATTTGATAGCATTAATTCATTCCACGAATATATATTGAGTGTCTACAAAAGTCCAGACAGTCTTCTGGGTAATAGGATGCAATGGAATTTGGCTTGCTTCATGGCCCTGCCTCCATCCTTGGAAGATGGCGATTATATAACATGACAGAAGGCACTATGCCCAGAAGCTGAGCTAGGTGCTGACACATATCAGTGATCTCCTCCCAACTTCCCAAGAACCCCATTAAGTAAGAATTCCTTCTTTGCTTTTTCTTACAGATAAGGAGACTAATAGCCAGAGAGGCTCCAGGTCACAAGGCCAGAAAGTGCAAAGCCTTCTCAGCTCCCTGATTCCACAACCTTGTACTCTGCATACTGGACATAGGCGTTCTGAGATTCCGTCTCAGATTAACCAGAAGATTCTCTCTGTGGTCAGCTTTGCTCGGTAAGCAGAGCCCTTTCCTACTGGTCCCAAGTCTGCCAATTAGGATCTACAGGACAGGGGAAGATGTTGCCAACACATCATGAAATAAATGTTTCTTTCTAGGAGACATGGGGTTGCACCTCATAGGGGTTTGGAGGAAGTCTGGTCTGGATCTCAACTTCTTCTGGAAACGTGACACATTTTCTTTATTTGACAACTCCTCCTGCTTGGGGAATTTGTGGAGGAGAAGATAGATCATGTCTTTGGAGGTCTCCTTTCCATATCTTCTCCATGTTGGATGGAGAAGAGATTTTGTTCTTCATTCTAAGTGCATCTCCTTTGATTTAGACTTTAGTAAAACAGGAAAGTAACCATGAATTAATTCATCAAAGTGTGCTGTGAAATAGTTCTGTGGCCCTGGTGTGAAGTTTTAATAATAATGATTACTGGATCAAGGATGGGGAGAAAGGTGGGAATTAAAAGAAGTAGTCGAAAGTCAAGATGCTTTTCTTAACTCAGAGTCTGAGAGAAAGGAACAGAGGCAAGATGTAGGATATGGAGTCATCTTGTCGCGGAGCCAAAGAAATTGCCAACTCAATAAAATATTGCCTTTGATGCTTTTGCTCCAGGGACTTTCTTTTTAATGGAGTGTAATTAATTATCATCATCCACTCTTACTTAGTAATAATCTTTTACAAGCACTTGGGCATTCCAGAGGCATGCTGTTGTTTAATATCCAGGCTGGAGGGAAGTAGTTCTTGGGTGGATGAAAACTGCATCCCTGGAGAGCTTCTGCCTTGGGCACATTCTCCCCAAGACTCTGTGACTCATTAGCTGTGTGGGTCTTTGGGAGGCAGGTGTTCTCAGTCACTTTTTGGAATCCTGTATACATGAATGCAAGATGGTCTAAGGTGAACACAGTCTAGTTTTTCCTTGGGGGACAAAAGAACATATGAGAATTCTGGTTGTCATTGAAGAATAACCTGTGATAACCTTCCATCTGTCTCTGCTCAACATGAAGTTTTATGCAAATCATTCACCTTAGGTTGCAGCCCTCCAACCTGAGCTGGGCATAAAAGGCCCTTTTGCTCTTGATCTCACTCAGCTGTTCATGAAGTGACTGAGGTCACCCAGCTGAAAGGAACAGAGCTCTTCCAGGACAGGTGCAAAATAAAAATTGGCTATTAAGGTTGACTTCATGGTGATGACGTGCCTTGAACGAGCATTGCAACAACTTGTTCTCTGCCTTTGACTTTTTCTCTGGCTGTCTTTTGGGCTGAGAGCGCCTAGTCTCTGATGAAAATAGGTGGTGAGAAGCAGAAACGGGGAGAGGAAACTCACAGAGAATACTGAACTGGTCAGGCACTCAGCTAAGGAATTTTAACTCTGTTATCTTATTCAATCCTCAGTATGACACTTTGACGTTGTATAGTTAGGTTTCTTTTTTTTTAATTATTAAGAGAGAGGGACAGTAAGAGAGAGAGAAACGATTTTTATTTAGTTTTTCATGCAACTGTCATTGCTCTGAGACTTTGTTGTGTATGTGATTCTGGGGTTTGAACTCACATACTCACACATGCCAGGCAAGCGCAGTAACCGCCGAGCCACTGCTCCAGCCCCTGTATAGCTCATTTTATTGATGGAGAAATTGAGGCTTAAGGAAGTTATGAGAAGTCAACAGAAGTTAAGCCCAATCTCAGTGCCAGTGGGGTCCTGAAGGCTGTTCCCTTTGAAAAACCCCTTCTTAGGTAGACAAATTAAGGGGAAGAGCATGTGTAAAGCTGGGAAGGAAATGAGTGAGATTGGTTATCCCTGCATTGTCCTTTTGTCCTTTTTTATCCCACTTCTCTTTCAATGTATCCCTCAAATTGTACCCATCCTGGGAAATCAGAAAAGACAAAATGGTAGGGCCTTCCTTTTCCACCCTCCTCCCCTGCATTCTTAAATGCAACATCCTCTTTTCTGCACCTCTGCCCCTCCAAATGCTACTAGCAGGGCTGCCTGCTCAACACCTGCTCCTGGGCTGGGACACACTCCTTCCACCTCTCTGTTGCTGCCCCACCCAGAGCCTCTTTCTGGCTCCTAGAGTTGCCAAACTCCTAGTGACAGGGAAATGAGAGGAGGAATGTGGGTTGCCAGGCCGTGTCAGGTACCCGAGACCTGTCTGGGAAGATAAACGGAGTGCCCTGCCCTTTCGGAGCTTCCTGGACCACTGAGAAGATGGAATTCCAGAGATAAAGTGCCTTCTCTCTCCACATCCCTGGCTCTTCCATGCTGATGCAGCCTGGTGATTTCAGTCTTTGGAAGAGAGGAGCCCTTCAGGGTGGTAGTACTGTGGACGTGGTGGCTTTGTGCTTTGCGGGTAGCCTAGCAGCTCTCATGATACTCATTCGAAAAGACACCTCTTCTTCTCCCCCTCCTCTCTGCCATGCATGACATTTGCCCACGTGAAATGTAGTAAGAAAGATGGGTATTAAGGAGCAAGTTAGCAAGAATAGAAAGAGAGTACTTTAATTCTATTCCAGCCTTTATGAGGGTTGGAATGAGAAAAGTAGGATGCGTGTGTAAGAGGAAGAGGGCGAGCCAGAGAGTAAGGTGGGGCTGGGTGGTGGTGGAGAGATCCTACTGAGTAAGGTGTGTGTGCAGGGAAGAGATCCTAATGGAGGTAGGATAGGTACTGGGGTTAGAGATAGTAGAAGAGCAGAGGGTCATTTTTGAGAGAAGTCTATTTTCAGGACACAGCTCCAAAGAAGAGAAAGCACTCAGAAGATATCTTCTGGACCAGATGGCCTTAAATTAGATGCAATAATGTGTACACCACAGCTGGGACTCCAAATCTTGGAGTCACCATCTGGAGCAGAGCGCATTCTGGACTTTGCATCCATTTTTTTTATTACTATACCATTGCTGTCATCTAAACAGGGGAGCTGTTTCAATTCCTAGAGTATCGAGACAAATTCACATGTGATATGGCTTTTTTTCTGACCTAAGGCTAAAATGCCACTCTAGCCCCTTAAATTTCTAATCTTCATAATCCAGAAGACTTAGCAGCTGTATCACACACACAATACAAAAAACAAACAATTTCAAAGCACTGTGTCCATGAGCATGCACCAAGAGCAGCAGTGCTGATGGCATATACGGTCACTGCCTTTGATTTCCGTCCAGTCCTGGGAGGGTCTCCCATAGCTAGGCGCTGCTCAAGAATATTCCCATCGCAATAATATGAACCCCATTGGCTGAAGAAGCTAAAGAGGTGAAGCGGCATGCCCAAATGCAGAGGATCCCTGGAAGGAGTGCAAACCTGAGCAGCCCAGCTCAAGATCCACACTTTTCAGGGCTTCAGGAGGAAGTGCCCCCGAGGAAAAAGTTCAGCCCCATGGCTTTGTGCCACCATCTCTAACCACAACCAAGCCTGGTTCTTCTAATGTGACAAACCTGCTCACATTTAAAGTGAGTGGCTGTGGACCCCACATCTCGATAGAAAACTAAAAATGATTTTGTAGGCATGTTTTAAAACTATTACATGGTATTAAAATTCTGCATCAGTAAGCAAATGGGTTAAACACTCCATATCCTAACATATGCCAAGATCACTTATTTTTTTATTTATTTATTGGTACCAGGAGTTGAACCCAAAGTTGTTTAACTACTGTGGAACATCCCTAGCCCTGTTCTTTCTTTCTCTCTTTTCTTTTTTTTTTTTTTTTTTTTTTTTTTTTTTTTTTTTTTTTTTTTTTTTTTTTTTTTTTTGGTTTTGAGATAGGGCCTCACTAAGTTACTGAGGCTGGTCTTGAACTTGCAATCCTTCTATCTCAGCCTCCTGCATTGCTGGAATCACAAGTGTATACAACCACACCTGGCTGTTTCTTTCTTTCTTTCTTTCTTTCTTTCTTTCTTTCTTTCTTTCTTTCTTTCTTTCTTTCTTTCAGGGCTGAGGACCGAACTCGGGGCCTTGTGCGTGCTAGGCAAGCGCTTTGCCACTGAGCTAAATCCCCAACCCCGTTTCCTTATTTTAAAAAAATAGCTAAATTGAAACAATCGAGATGGACATAATTTGGATATTTATTTGGCTGAAGCCATCCTCTTCCCTATGTTACGATGTAGCAGAAAGGGTAGGTCGCAGTCCAGGGCAGAAGAGCTCCTGGATGCTACTCATCAATGGGGCACTGAAAAGAAACCAAAGAACCCTGCTAACTTGGGTGTCATTCGGACTTGGAGTCTACCCACCTAATCCAGCTCTTTTGCAATTGAAGAATCTGAGACCCAAAAAGGAGAAAAGATTTGTCCAAAGCTGTATTGTCTAAATATGGTAGCCATTAGCCAGATGCGGCTATTTAAAATAAAACAAACTAAAATGAAAAGTTCGGTTCCCTTTCTTAAGTGCTAGCCATACTTAAGTACTCAATAGCCACTTGCGGCTACTGCATCAGACAGTGTAGATGGAGATCACGTTTATCACTGTTTCACGTCTGAGAAGAGATCCTTTTCTAGAGTCACATAGACAACACAGAGAGTTTTGGGAGGAAATTTTGTGTAGAGTGCCTTGTCCTCTGTTGACTGGGCCTGAAACTTGCCCCAGGGAGACTGCAGGAAGCTGGGGCTATCGGTGGAGGCTCAAAGCATCTCACGCTCAGAGCCTGTCTTTCTGTGTGCACTTCAGTCCAGCGAACTCTGATTAGCCAGGTGACCACCTCTACTGAAAGAGCCTGAGAGCTTGGGATGACGGGCAGAGGAATGGGTGACTCTGAGATTCCTGCTTGGGGATAAAGAGGACCCAAGAGAGAAATGCCTTTGGTAGCACCATGGTGGGCAGCTCCAGAGTGGGGGTGACCCACCACCACCAGGACAGGGAGGGTCCCCACACTCTACCACGGCAGTGAGACTGACTGATGATGGGTCCTGCGCCTCAGGAGAGCACTCTCTCTGCTTCAGCCTGCAAGATCTCTAGCTTCTCAGCTTGCACAGGTGTCCAAAGACAGCATCCCTCCCTTTACAGGCCTCGGATCTGACTGACCCCAACATGACCCCTTCTCCCTGGGACGTCATTGCCATCCTCTCATCTGCAGCAGCAGGGAGGCAACCATTAGCACCCTCCTCTTTCCACTGCCAGGCACCACCAAGGCTTCACTGGCCCGGTGCCTACTCAAAAGCAGAGTGGCAGAGGCTTGAGTCCTGGCTTCTGGCCCCAGCTTTGCTCCCAAACCCCTACATGATTTTAGCCAACTTGGTTCATCTCTTTCCATTTCCGTTTCTCATCTGCAAGATGAAGGTAGGGTGGTGAAGCCAGTGCTTCTCAAACTTTACTGCGCACAAAATCTCCCAGGGACCTTGCCAAAGTGCAGGTTGCAATTTCATAGGTCTGGGTGGGGCCTGAGATTCTGCATTTCTGATGAGCTCCTAGGGCATCCTCTGCTTCGGCTCTGCAGGGCTAAGGATTTGACACCATCCTATGGAACTTCTGCAGTGATAGAAATGTTCTGTATTTGGGCTTCACATTATGGTAGCCACAAGCCACAAGTGGCTATCTAGCCACTTACAATGTGGCTAGTGAGTCCAAGCAACTGACTTTTAAATTTTAATCAATTTTAACTAATTAGTGTGGCAAGTGGCCGCCATATCGGATGGTACAGGATAGACCTTCACCAAGATGTGCCATTGACAAGCTGTGAGGATTCAGACAGATCATTTAATCTCCGAGAACCTTACCTTTACCACTGGGAAATAAAACAGAAACAACACAAGACAAAAAAAAATTGGATGACTCTTCCTGTCTAGAGGGGGTGTTGGTGGGGTGGTGGCGAGCTGTGGACTGTCGATGCATGCCCTGTAGCAGTGATGCTATTGCTATTGTATAGCGGGATGGCAGGAAGGAAAAGGGCACTGGAGTCACACAAACTCAGTTCACATTCCATTTCTAGCACTTACTCTCTGGTTTTGGCCTTCTCTGAGCTTCCATTTTCTCATTTCTAAATCAAGAGTGATAATAACAGCTTCACAGGACTGTGGAGAAAATTATATGGGGTAAAGGTTAAGAAGTTGGCTTTAACTTTTAGTGCCTAGGACTCAGTCAGGGCTCAACTAATGTTAGCGTGGGACAGTGGAAATATCCTGAGAGGCTGGGGTTCACATCCTGGATTAAGTGCTTACTGGGTGCCTTTGAGTTAATTATTTAATCTCTCTTTTCCTTGGTTTGATAATCTTCTACATACCAAAGTAGTTCAATTCTTCGTTGATTTGTCATTCAACAAACCTCAGTTGAGCTCTTCTGTGCTGGGTGCTTGACACAGAGTAACGAGTAAAACAGAAGCTTTTCCTAGTCTCCCAATATCATATAATTTATAGTGTGTTAAGTCAAGCGTCAAATGACACAGAGTGTCCACCATGCTGCCGGGATCTGTTATTGGGAGGTCAGGGAAGGCCACCATAGGGAAGAGACGTTGCAAGACAATGAATCCACCTTTGCCAACTGGATATTGGAAAAGAGACACAGAAGAGTCTGGACCAGGGCAGATGAATGTGCGAGCTGTCTACTCACAGAGCCTGAGTTGCTGAGGAGCAAAGGAGTGAACATGTGTACAACACACCTGGGAGGGCTCAGTACCTGGCTGTCCCCTTCCCTTCTGTGGCTGTGGAGCAGCACCTCATGTTGGCTGAGCACAGGCAAGTTCAGCCTCTGGGCTGGAACCCGTAGTCCTGGCTGCAACTCGGATCTACCTGAACTGGGAAAATTCCCTTCCCTAGTTGAACTGGTTCCTCGCCCGATCTGCAGGTGCTCTAGTTGCTGGATATTACACTTAGTCCCGAATAAGCACAATGCCTACATATTTAGCCTGGGAGATCGTAGAAGGTTCTCTCATCTCTCATCTGGTGGTACAATGGCTGTTATTACTGGTTCTTCTACTGGTCCTTTGAGCTTCTTTGGTATTTGTAATCTGTATTGATCATTTGCTGCCACAAATGGTAGCTTACATTGGTGGAGCTTAGTAATTTCTTCCTTCCTTCCTTCCTTCCTTCCTTCCTCCCTCCCTCCCTTCCTTCCTTCTTTCTTTTTTTTCTCTCTCTCTTTCTTTTGTTTTGCAAGAGGGTGGGGATAGGGAGCACCAGGGATTGAACCCAGGGTCACTTAGCCACGGAGCCACTTTCCAGCCCTTTTTTCTTTTTATTTTGAGACAGGGTCTCACTAAGTTGCTTAGAGCTTCATTAAATTGCTGAAACTGGCTTTGAACTTATGGTCTTTCTGTCTCAGCCTCCCAAGTCACAAGCATGTGCCACCACACCCTGCAAGCTTAGTAGTTTGATTAATTAGAGCATCTGATTTCCTTCACAGGGAGGGGGTTTGGAGTTGGGGGCTTGCCTTGCAGCTCTACCTCTGAACAACCCACCCCTACATGGTATTCATGTATGGGAGGAACTTCAGAGATGCTGACTGTTCCAGCGACTGGGTTCCTTGAGCTCTGCCACCAGGGCAGATTCCAGCCTCAAAGACAGAGTTACAGGACAGGTCAAGCTTGTTCAGCCTGCGAAAGCCCTAGTCCTGAAATTTCCCCTCTCTTCCCAGATTCAAATACTCTTGGGACTGAGTCAATTCCCTGAAAAGTAATTATTAGAAAGCCAATTTACTAAATAATCAATTAGCCTATTGGTTAATATGTCAAGTATATCTAATTAGATACCTTGTAATATTCGATTATTTAGCCACTTCAGCAAGAAATCTTTAACAAATTTAATATGGATGTCTCATTTTCTCACTAATAATGTAACACAAAGAAACATTTTATCGTTAGTATTGAACTTTCAGCATTTCACATAGTAACTTTTCCTAGGCATTGATGCTAATGCCTATGTGGCACTTTTTTGGCTGATGGCTACCTCTGAATTTCTTTGTGTGCTTTGGAATATAAATCTTAAATTAATCTAATCTAAAACTGATTTACTTTGTTTTCAAATTTAAATATGAATGTCTGATTTTCTTTATGTTTAAGATTTACTTTAAATTGAATTTTTGTTTAAAATTCTGATATATTTCCAATGTTTTTGGATATAAATATACATTTAAGTTTAAATATTGAATTGCCAGGAATACATAATTAA
>PVKS010001285.1:0-146945 GCA_004027875.1 Aplodontia rufa
TAAAATATACCTTCTTATAATGAGAACAATGAATCTAAATGTTTTCCTATGTGAATTCATCAAAAATTCAAGGAGCAGATAATTCCAATCTTATACAAAGTATTTCAGAAAATAAAATAATAGGAAAACACATTCAACTCATTTTACAAGCCTACTGTAAACCCAATATCAAATCTAGAAAAAGCATTAGAAAGGAAAATTACAGGCCAATCTTACTTATGAATATAAATGGAATAAATACTAAATATATTAGGAACCTTAAACCAGCAATATATAAAAGAGAAATTACATCATGACCAATATGCTTGTAAGAATGCAAATTGTATTCAACAGTAGGAAACTTATAATGTTATTCTCCACATTAGTAGATAGAAGAAAATCACATAATTATTTCCATAGAAGGATAAATAAATCTGTTACAAAATTCAACAACTATTTGTTATACATAAAGAGAAATTTCTGAGTAAACTAAAAATAGAAGTCCTCAGCCTGATAAAAGGAATCAAAGAATATCCAAATGAATTATTGGCATAAATAACGGAATTTAGCTGTATCAAGTTTGATAAATATCAACATACAAAATTCAATTTTTCTGTGTATCAGTACCTTTTTCCATATAAAATTAATACACAGAATAATATCAATGTAAAAACTCAATTGAATATGTAAAATTTGATCTTATTAGTATATTTCAATGTCATTTTCCCTGGACGCATATATATGCACACAATACCTAAGAACAAAATAAAATGTGTACAAGAATTTAAATGAGAACATTATAGAAGTTAGCAGGAAAGTGAAAATAAGACCTAATACTAGTGGATATAAATACTGTGTTGATATTATAATTATTAGTTATTAGTACATACTAATTGTATAAAATAATGGGATTCATTGTAATAATTTCTGATCGGGTCTCCCCTTCTCTGGTCAGGTCCCTCCTCCCCTGAGTCTCTTTTCCCTTCCCAACAGTCCAACTTCCATATTTTATTCACTAGATTATACATACTAAATAAATCCTGTGACACTTGTATTTGGTTTATTTCACTTAACACAATGATTCCCAATTCCATCCATTCCCCCTTCAAATGACATCATTTCATTCTTTATGGATGAATAGCATTCCATTGTGTATATATGATATATTTTCTTTCTCCATTATCAACTGATGGCCATCTAAGCTGATTCCATGACCTGGCTATTGTCAATAGTGCAGTGGCAAATATGAGCACACAGTTCTCTCTGTAGAGTCTACTGAATTTGATTCCTTCAGGTATATACACAGGAGTGGTATAGCTGGGTTGTATAATACTTTTATTTTTATTTTTTGAGGGATCTCCATAGTATTTTGCATGATGGCTGTATTAATTCATATCACCACCAACAGTGTATGAAGGTTTTTTCCCTCTGTGTCCTCATCAGAATTTGCTATTTTTTGTCTTCTTCATACTAGCCATTGTGACTATGGTGAGATGTATCTCAGTGTAGTTTGATTTGTCTTCCAATGATGGCTAAAGATGTTGAAGATTTTTTTTTTTGTATACAATCATAGGTCATTTGTATATCTTCTTTTGAAATGTGTCTATTTAGTTTTTTTTCCTGAGCTATTTGTTGTTTGAATATCAGAAACATGACTTCTTCTCAAAGTGTCCTAGAGGTTAGATGTAATTCAAAATGTATCCAATATACATTTTTGACAAACTGATTTCATAATACAGTGCCCCAAATGCCAAGACATTGCTAAAGAACTGAAGAGGGAGTCATGCCTTCTGATATATAAAACTTTAATATATAAAAATTAATAAGTGAGGGGCTGGAGCGGTGGCTCCGTGCTTACTGCACTTGCCTCGGATGAGTGAGTACATGAGTTCAAACCCCAGCACCATGTAGGCCACAAAGTGTCAGAGGAATGAAAGTCACACGAAAAACTAAATAAAAAATCGCTTCTCTCTCTCTCTCTCTCTCTCTCTCTCTTTCTCTCTCACTGTCCCTTTCTCTCTCTCTTTGAAAAAAATAAAATAAAAAACAAAAAAATTAACATGTGAAATAAAGACAATGTTTTGTGACCTAGTGTGGTCTGAGAGACCTGAACATGACAGCGACGCGTGGAAAACTTCTGTTGGACAGAGCATCAGCAGGAGGTCAGTGAAAGAAGATGGACTAATTATTAAGTGATGTGGATGACATTTATTTACAAAGGAAAAAAAAAGAAAATAATGAATCTTCACCTAATGCTATATCCAAACAGAATTCCAGGTAGATCAAATACCTAATGAAGAAGTTCAAATTTACATTTTAAAAAGAAGAGAAAGGAAAATATTTTTATGACTTCGGGTTTTAAAACGTTCATGAGCAAAATAAGGTCAAATCACAGGAGAAAAAGTGCACTAGAAATAAGGTGTTTGTCAAAAGACAGTATGGAGAAATTGAGAAAACAGCGCTCACAGTGCATGGAGCTAGCAAAGGATTGATGTAAGAAATCGGTTAAAATCTTATCAATCAGTTAGAAAAGGCCACTGATTATTTCAGTCAGCTTTTTCACCACTGTGACCAAAAGACCACACAATAAAAATTTTAAGGAAGAAAACTTTATGTTGGAGTCCACAGTTTCATAAATTTAAGTCCACAGACAGCTCCATTTCTCCAGGCCTGGGAGAAAGCAGAACACTGTGGCTGATGCGTGGCAGAGGACAGCGGCTGGGGACATTGGACCAGCAAGCAGAGAAAGAGAGCTCTGCTCAACATGGCCAAAATATTGACCCCAAAGATGCAGCCCCAGGGACCCAGCTCCTCCAGCCACACCCTACCTGCCTGCAGTCACCTCCCAGTTACTCAACTTCAGTGGATTCATCCACTGGTTATGTTATACCTATCATAATCTAATTATTTCACCTCTGAAAGTTCTTGCATCATCTTGCACATGAGGTTTTGGACAATAACACATGTCTAAACTATAACAGACATATGAATATTGGGGGCTACTCATTTAATAGAATGATACATATCATTGAAGATGAGTAAATTAATGTTATATACAACAGAAGAATCTGGAACTAATGTGTGAAAGACACTAGTCACCATTGAATACGCAGAATGTGGAATAATATGTGATATGAAGCTTAATGCTCAACAGCATCTAAAACCAAATAATACATATTTTAGGGATATATACACATGTGAGGAATAATATGGAATATGGAGCTTAATGCTCAAAAACATCTAAAACCAAATAATATGTATTTTAGGGATACATGCATATGTGATAAAAATGTAAATAAAGATATGAAGTTATTAGCACAAAAAATGAGTCATGGGACTGGAGCAGTGGCTTGAGGTTACAGTGCTTGCTTGGTACGTGCAAGTACACGAGTTCAAACCTCAGCACCATGTACACAACGAAATGTCCGAGGAATGAAGGTCACAAGAAAAACTAAATAAAAATTACTTCTCTCTCTCTCTCTCTGTCTCTCTCACTGTGCCCTCTTTCTTAAAAAAAAAAAACTTGAGTCACTACAAAGTTGATGGAATCCTTTTGAAGAGGGAATTATTAGAACCTTCAAGGTATTTTCTTCAGCTTGGTGTTAGGTACATGTTTTTCAAATCATTTATTTTTACTATTATTTTTAATACGTACATACATACTGGCATATCTTCCTTGATATGTGTGGTGTACTTCTCAATTAAAAAATGAAAAAAAATTCATTCAAATGTTCTTTTAATCTATGGATCTCTGAACATTAAAATCATTTGCTGGTTTGTACCATGCTAAACACTGTCTAACAGTTTAGGGTAAAGCACGAGGAAGAACACATTCCTTCAGTAACTCGACATTCTCCAGGAGCTCCCTGGAGTGCCAAGACATCCAGATCTATAGGGAAAGATGTGGAAACTCCAACACCATTTAGTACTGAACACCCCCCACCGACCAGGTGTGCCACGCTCTTTTCCCCTGGTCTCACTTCCACGATGCTCTTATTCCAATCTCATTCTCCAAGAAACAGAATGAAGTGCATCTCTTTGAAGGGATGTGATCTGAAACCAAGGTATTTTCTCAAGTCCTTATTTTCAGTCACCTCTTCTCTCAGGGTCAGTACCATTTCTGACCCCCCTAAAATAGTGAGCTACGTGGAACAAGAGCTGTCATTCCATGTTTTTACTCTTTTATTCTGAGCACAAGTTGAGGCTGGGAGTATGCTCAATAATGATTAATTCTTACTGAAAATTTTGAGATTGACATTTGAGGCTCAAATATTCATTGTGTCTCATGATGGCCAGAAAGGGAGAAGTGTATTTTAAACTACCGGATTCAATGTTTTTGCATTATAATTAATGAACTGAGCTCTGACACGCTTGCACGGCATGTCTACAATGCAACATAGGAAGAATGCAGTGGAAAATCTCTCTCTCCAGCTCCCTCTGGTCCTCTCACTCAAACACTTCCTCCTGTGGATTAGCTACTTTTTTCTATCAAGTTGGAAAGGATCCAGTTTAAAGTTTAATACAGATCTGTTTGTCCAATGCATTCTCTGACTTAGGTGTTTTCCTTAGTGAATAGAGTTGAGGACATTTTAATTAATTTATTATGTCCCTTCAATTAGGGGACCCAATTAATAATTGAAATGGGTTTTTAATTGGTTTGTGTCCTCTAGGGTATCATATTAATAACGTAAATAAACTAACAAGTTTGCATTGAATTAGGATTCATCTATATGCATATCTGTTGCCTCCCAATACATTATCTATCCTTAACCTCCAAAATTGAATGTAACTTTTTAGGCAAAGACATTTTGATGCATTTGTTTTTGTTGTTTTTTTATTCTACTTTGAGGCAAGGTCGTAGTATTTTTCTGGTACATACGGAGAATGTTAGCATTAAGCGTATTTTTCTTACTAGATCCATGATCCCTTAGCTTTCTAGGACTCTAATGTTGAATTCAACCTTGTATCATTTCTCTTCTTCAATTATGTATCTAATCAAAACTCTTGTTAATTTTGAGATAGGGAGTGCCTTAGAGATCACTCATTTTAGCCAATCAAATAGAAAATCGAGCTTCCCTGGCATGCCCGAGCTCACACCGCAAGCTAGTGGCAAAAGCAGGGCTCTCTCTTTAGATGTCTTATGGATGTTTCTCCCACATGCCATTGTCATGGGCCTTCATTCAGACCCTCTTCACACTTAGAATATTCTTTCCTTCTCTTGAGAATACCAGAATTATGAATCTTACAAAAATAAAATAAAATTCATTCTACTTTTCTCAGCACTTGGCATGGTATCACGCTCAACGGTGTCTTCAGTACATGTTGTTTGGAGTAAGTGGCACATAGACTTCTAGCATTTTCTCCTTCCTATAGTATTCACTCCATGCTATAGGATTGAACTTTCCCTAAATGGTGAAATTAAGTGATTTGTAACACTCCCACCTATGTCCTACTCTTTCAAAGACTAGTAGAATCAGATATTGTAAGACTGAGGCATGCGCTTATTATGTCCAAGGCAAAGCTGGCCAAGGACAAGGGTCTCCCTCCATTTCTTTCCTGCATCACACTTGCTCACACTTTGATCAATGCTCACTGTATCTGTAGAGACAGCAGTGATAATGGTGAAAGGGACAATTAACTAGTGCAGGGAATATGTCTTTTGTATGATCTACAGCATCTTTTCCACACTCTTGGTTTCAGAATCCCTTATATTGTAGACATTTTCTATAACAGATTCTGCTTTTTCAAAATAAAAGACCAGATTCATCGAGCTTCCTTTGTAGCTAGAATGTAATCATAAGGCCTAGGCTTTATTGATCAAGGGTCTCAAAGACCTAGTGGTGCAGAAAGGCAGCCATGAGAACTCCTTTTTCTCTAGTCTCAGCAGCAATAAGTTCAAGTTCCTTGGAAATGGCAACAGGGGGGTCAGAGGAACCTCATCTTCAGCGACGCACAGAAGTCTTTGCTTTCCTCTTCATACCAGTTCCTGAAAAAATAACATTTAGCCTGCTCTCCAGCCTGCCTAGTGATTCAGGGGGTTCCTCGGTGTCTTTTTAATAAACTCCTTGTCTTAATAAGCCAGAGTCAGCTTTTGTTGCTTACAGTATCGAACTTTGATGCAGTCATAATAATCACTGCTATATATTACTGAGTAATTGATAAGTCTGTAAAGCAGCGTCAATCTCCCAAATATAACCGAAAAAGTATAATATAATTGACTGGTATGAAAAGACAGTCAATATACAGTATAATAGACTGGTCTGAAAAAAATGAAGATTGCAGAAATAAACCACATTTTTCACCTTCTGTACAGGTTCACAGTTCAATGTGGGCACACTTATTGTTCCAGGACTGCAGGAAGAAAGGGCTGGCAGGTCCTTTTATGTTGCAAACCACATCATCATTCCTCAGGAATCAAAGGTCCACACTAGCCACCACCTGTACGTGGCCATCACCACCAGGCCTTTCCTTTCCAGCTCACACTCCTAATCTTTAAGGTCAAGGTTCCCTGCTCTTGGCACATATTAGATGAGTAGAAGGAAATAGCCACACTCCAAAAATTCAGAAAGCCATGAACCAAAATGGGAGCGGCCACCTCCCTGGGAGAGTACTGCACTGTATGCAATTATAAAACATTGGATTTACCCATACAATTCTCCATCAATGCTCAGTGACTGAAGTGGGCATGGTAGTGTCATCCCTAGTGTATGAATGAGGCTTAGACCAGTGACATCAAGATCATGATTATATAGCTCCATGCTAGCAGAACTAGGATTTCATTTCTTGTTGCTCTAACTCATCAGTCTTTATTTTTCTTCTGAAAATTCTGTCTTGCAGGGAAGCCCTTCCCTAGGAAGTATACCAGAACACTCTTTACTCTCTCCTCCCCAGAGCCTGCTGAACCCATTCTCCTTTCAGCCCCAAGTGTGCTTTGACTGGAATGCAGCAACACGTAGCCAGAGTCTTCTTTTGGCATGCATCCGCCTAGCTGACTGTCAGTTCCTGAAAGCAGATTATGCTTTGCACATGTCTGATCGCATGTTCCCAGCACAGTGCAGGGGTTATAGTAGTTGCTTGATAAATATCTATTACATGAATGGATGGGTGAATTAAAACAGAGGGAAAAATCCACTTTGTACAGGTAGCGATGAAATATTCACTTGGAGGTCCAACAGCTCACAACTCGGAGGCTTTGCAGCTCCTTAAACCAGAATGAAGAGACTGTGTCCTGCGTTGGAGAAAATAACCACTCTCCCAGAGTGTCACTCAAAAGACCAACTACTCAAAAAACTCTGAGGCAGCTGGCAAACCTGGCAACTGTCTGGGTCCCTTGTGGTACGCACACATGGGCATTTCGTCACTGACAAGGGGGCCATTGAGACACACAACCAATCCTTGTGTGGAGGCTGAAGTGGTAACCTGCTGCTCTCTGGCTTCCCAGGGGTCCTCGCCTGGGGCAGGACTTCTGCATGCAGCACCCCGACTGAACTGACAGTCCCCAGCAGGGTGAGTCAAGGGACTTTTGCAAACACGTGAGTGGCTTTCCTACATTTGCATGAAGCCTGGGCCCTGGGTATTGGCTTTGAATCAGCAATGCATGCTATGACCATTCAGGGGATTAAAAGCGAAGCCATTACGATTACATGGCATTAAAAACAAACTAGGAAGAGGCCAGGGATCTGCTGCTTTGCATTCTTCCTGGTGCAGGACAGTTCGCAGTCTCCAGGACAAAGGAATAATATCTTTCACTTTCTTCTTTGTCAAGGAGGTGGCAATGCAGAGGAAGAGGTACGTGTCTTTGGATTCCGAAAGTCCAAGGTCCATCTAATTTTGGCTTTCTCTCATTGGTTGTGGCCTTGTAGAAATTGACTTCCATTAACTGAAACTCAGATTTCCACTGTGCAAAATAGATATTATGATATCTTTCTCTAACTGCCAGTGCCGGTTAAGTAGCTGATACAACAGAGCTACTGCAGCCTTAGGAACTTGGTGCATTTGGGAATGTTTTCTTTCTTTCTTAGTTACATTTATTTCAGGGAGACCTCCTCACCCCCTCATGTCAGCACAGACAACCTTGGGGCTTCACGAGGGCTGGGGTAGGAGAGAGGCCTCCAAGTTTTCCTCAAAGTAAAAGTACAAACCAAGGTAAAATGAGAATTGATGAGATAGAAACCTGACCTTGACCTTCAGGGATGGACATTCTACAGGCCAGAGATGGGACTCCACCAGGACCCGGAGTGACTGAAGTGCCTGGTCCACTGAGGAGAAGCAGGTCCCCGCTAGGCAGAGGCATTTCCATCAAAGTGTTTCCATCTTCAGAGAGAGCCATGTGACGTTCCCTCTTCTGCGTGAGGCTGAGATGCCACCATTAACCTTGCTCCACATGTGGAAAGGACTTTGATGACTTGAGCGTGCCTTTATAAGCAGGGCCTTCCCCGATGTTCTTGGGCCATAAACAATTTGTGCAGAGCAGATGGAGCAGACTAGTTCTAATTTTCGTCAGTGCAGACTCCCTCTGGTACACAAGGAGATTGGTAAAAGAGTCTTTGAAGCGGGGAAGTTGACTGTGGAGGTGCCCACGGGGGTCTGCTTGCTTCTAGGTAAATAAATATTAAAGACCTCTTGTCTGTAACTGCTGTATTTTAGAAAGATTCAGGCCCATCCAAGGGTGCAGCTGACTGGGTCCTTACATGTATATTAATAACTAAACTAGAGAATATTATTTTTATTTAAAGCTGAACATTTCTTTACATAAATTTGGACAGTTCCTGAAATACTTAAACTAGCGATTTAGGACTCAAGAGTTCCTCTTCTGCTGAGTGACTATAAAGTTGGGTAGGAGAGAGAGCTCCAATTTACAGATGAGAAGAGCGAGGCTTAGGGAGAACTCTACCTGTCTATGACGAGACAAGTCACAATACACAGCCCAGAATCACCATGGACACCTACTTGGCCAGGGGCACACAGGTTTTGTGGGCTCAGAGTTTAATTCTCCATGAGAAAGAATTTGAAAGTACTCTGCTTTGTAAATTTTATACAGCATGTGACTGTGTGAACACATTTGGAGGGCCTGTCCCACGCCAGCTCAAGCAAGGGCCCCAGGATGTGTGCCAGCTTTGTAGCCTCCTGGTAAGTCATTTTAAGTCAAGGAGGCAGGCCGGCACGGGGCTTGCTCGAGGCATGTTCTGCTCAGATGCTGGTGGATGTTTTGATTATTCTCATTGCACCTATGTGATTTTGAGAGCGAGCTAAAGATGTATTTTTCAAAGCAGGTGCATTGGGTGCAGGAGCTCACTGTTCTCTCCAGGTAACCCTCATTTCCTCCACCCTGCAAGCCACCCTCATCCCTCCTTCCCCAGGGCCTGACCTGATGGCCAGGTGCCCAGGCTGCATGACTGGCGGTCCAGATTGAATAGAACCACTCCTCATGGTACTCAGAACCTCATCCGACCAAGGACCCGCCCGCCTTGCCCTGGCTTCGTTCTTTGCTGTCTATGTACATTTTTAGAAATTCACCTTATCATTTCATTCCCAGAACTCACGACTCCTTTTCCTCTGGCTGTCCTTCTACAGTTTTCAACAATGGCCCTTTTGTTTTCAGAGCCCCGTGGCTTTGTAAACATGCATCTACCTTTCCCACATGGAGTCCAGTTTGTCACCTCTCATCTGAACCTCACGTGCTGCGTGCTGGCCTCTGTGGGAGTCAGCTGGGTACAGGGAGTAGATAGCTGATGAAGCGTCAGGAGACCCAGGTTCTAAGCTTGTCCCTGCCACTACCTTCTTCCCTAACCTTGCAGGAAATGCGACATATCTTACCTCCTGGAGGTAATAGAATTGCACTCCATCATTCCAGAGGGAAATTTTAAGCCATGGTTCCCATTTAGCCTGCATCAGAACAACATGGAGTATATTTTTAAGAGTTGCAGATTCACAGACAGATACTGACTGTCTTCTAAGACATCATTCATAGCCAAGAAAGCAGATGTGAGCTCCAATATGCTACAGGTAAGTCAGGGTTTCAGGGACTGCTCTATTTCTTCCTTCTTGTACAGAGGAGATAGCATAATTATCAACATTTTGAGAAAGCAGAAGAGAAGGCTGTCAGTGCCCTTGGAATCTAAGTATCAGATAATTACCCAACGGAAACTGAACTTTGATCTGTGAGCCATGCCCAGCTCTAATAGGCACCACTGGCCCCCCTGAATGCACAACCTAGCAAGCTGGTGTTGGCAGCAAGAGAGCTCTGTCCCCTGGGACAGAGCAGGCCTGTGAATGCCATGGGTAGTGTCCTGGTGCATACTGGGGCACAAGTTAGGCAGGGATCTGTAAGGCGCCTACACTGAAATGCCATGCAGAGCCTGCAAAAGATCCAAGGGAGGATCAGGTTCCCAAGGCCCCAGCTGGCAGCCTGATGTAGGAAAATCAGATTCCAATGAGTCCTTAGAGGTCACAGGAGGGCGCATGACTGCTCCTGGTCAGACAAGGCAGGGTGGCTCAGGACAGAGTCAGGAAGGGAGTGAACAAGAAACAAAAATGTGACCAGAAAAAATTGCCTTCAGCTATGATTTTTCCAGTTTGTCCATCCTATATGGTGATGGATTTGGGATAAGTACACAAAGGGGTGGTCTTTCATTTCCACAGTCACAATCATGTGCCAAGTCACGGATGCATGCGTGTGTGCACACACGCACGCAAATGACTACATGACGCAGTTGTCAGTTCATGAACTTCATCAAAAGCAGGATTAGCAGCAGCTGCGAACTGAATGTGTGCATAGACACACACACGAGTACACTCACTTATCAGAAGCTCAAATTATAACCAATCATTAGCTTTTAATTAGATTCATTAGCCTTTTTGGAGCAAGAACTGTAGTTCATCCCCATTTCCAGGCATTCTGTAGTTAATGTTTGTAGGATAAATTAGCAGAGGTGGCAGGAAGTGCTGGGTATACTACTTCTTAGTATTTTTTGAAAGGTAGATATAGTAAATATCTCCAAAATCACCTTTATGATGGATTGCAGCAAAGTAGAAATGTTCATTGTGTCTTTAAATGAAGAGTAATGGGGATCCAGGAGATGTGAGAGATCTTAGCTTAAGGCAAGGGAATTTGGTAAAATCCATGAAATGTGCCAACTCCAACACAGATAGAAAAGCATAAAGGATATCAAATGCATCTGTGTTAAACAGCATAGCTCAGATCACACGTTACTATTGTTAATTGCATAAAAATTCATGTCTTCTACCAAATAGTGAGCTCCTTGAAGGTAACGGGCCTGATGTTCAGTGCCTAGCACGGTGTCAGAAGGGATCCTCAGTATATGTTCAAGTACGCAAAAGTGTAAATATTGATGAAAATCCACTCCAAGTGTATGTTCACTACCACATGGCACATGTACCTTTTCCAATTGACCTTGCAAATGAGACGCTTTGTAATTGAATGGAATGTGTACAGAAGTTTTCCCAGTGTTTATTTTTACATTGAACATCAACTAGGCCCGAAGGCTAATGCCACTGACCTGTAACACACAGAGAGATATGGCAAAGCAACTGGTCCCTTGCTTGGTCAGTGAGCTGAAAGGCCAGGAGGGTCCTGTCCTCAATGGGACACTGCCATCTGGTGTATGCCCCAGGTGAGACGATTGCTCAAGACAGGAAAGGGGGGACATAAACTAGCTTATGAGTACATTCCTGGCTCCTCTAGCCCCAGCCTGTATCTATGGACAGGAATAATCACCTCCTGAGTTGATATCTTGGAGCTGAAAGAAGAACATGTTCATACATGTGACAGAGATGATGCTACATAGGGAGAAAAACAAATCCTCAGTGTCTTCTGTGGATTCACACTGGTCATCTCATTTAATCTTCAGAATCACTCAATAAAATCATTTAACAGGTGAAGAAGGGGAGGACCAGAGAAGTTAAGTAACTCACCTGAGGTCACACAGTTAGTATCTGGCAGAACTATTAATCAAATTTCTGCTTTTCTCCCTCATACCTCGTTGCCTCTATAACTTTTTTTCAGTTTGATATATGGCTTGTTAATAATAGGAATATTCATTTCCTTGTCCATGTGTGCCATAAATCAGAACTAAGCAATTCATTTTTTTTTATTAAAGAGAGAGGGACAGTGAGAGAGACAGAGAAAGAGAGAAACAACTTTATTGAGTTTTTCACATGGCCTTTGTTGCTCCAACACTTAGCTGTGTACGTGGTGCTGGGGTTTGAACCTGGGTCCTTGTACTTGCCAGGCAAGCGCCAAAACCACTGAGCCACCGCTCCAGCCCCAAGAACTAAACAATTCTTTTTTTTTTTTTAGGGCTGAGGACCAAACTTGGGGGCCTTGGGCGTGCTAGGCAAGTGCTCTGCCACTGAGCTAAATCCCCAACCCCAGAACTAAACAATTCTTGATGATCAATAACTCACTGCAGCAGAGAAGTGTACACAGAGTTCTCATTTCTAGACTTATCATCTAGGAGGAAAGAGGAAGTGGCCAATGTTGAAGCAAGTTAGCACTTAAAAACCAGTACAACTTCAAGTTCAAGGTGTCGCCACGCAAACAGCGTAAGTAAATACTTGCCATTGTTCTATTAAGAAATACCGGAGTTTTAACGTCCTGCTGAGCTATAACAGAACTTAGGCAAAATAAAAAATCAGTGACATTAATCCTGTCTTGATATAAAATTTTATATTTTGTTCATCCCATATTTATTGCACTAGTTTAGATTTTTTAATATTGTCTTAAGATGATATTTAAGTTGATTACTATAATTTTTGGAGCCTGCTTACATTTTATGCTCAGAGGGAATGCCTTTATAAGCGTGGGTCCTGAAAGCTGTATCATGAAGGGATAGCTACATTCTCAAAAACTCTTAGTTGGGCACAAGAATTGCCAAGGACATTTCAGTTTACTTACTGATAGCATATTTTTCTCATGTGAAAAAATATGCACTTTTATAACAAATTTACTAATGGTAAGATGTTGATTGAAAAATAATATGAATAATTATTATAAGCTCTAATATACCTTGGACATTTTTAATGTGTCTTATATGAATAACAGCTGCTTCACTCACAGTGAAGGTTAACTGGAAAATTCAATGAGCTATTATACGTAACATCTTAATTTCAAAGCATGGTACATGTGTGTTAAGGCTGTTAATCACAGAACTACGAATCCTTGTTATGATGGGTACCTCAAGAGATGTTTTGTGTGTGTACATTGTGTTAATGCGGAATTTGCTTTTGTGTCTGATTTTCAAATTAAACCATAAAGATCACAAGGGAAATAATGCTTTCTACCTACCTGCTGCAAATTTAGAACAACTAAAGTGTTTGCCCATAGGTTTTCACTACGAACAGATTGATAGGAAGGAAAAGTTGCTTTAAGGAGGAGAAAGTTCTCTCTAGTGGGAAATCTTTGGGGCACTGTTCAAGCAAGAATAAGTCAAGAACAACCTTAAGCCACAAACCATCTCAAATAGGAATTTGCAGAATCTCAGACATAGATTGAAAATATTTCAAAATAAAATCTCCAGAAAAATTCCCTGTTGATATTTGGGGCTTGTGCCCTGTGGGTACACATCATAAAACTGAAGAGACACTGTCAAAGCTTTGATCTAAGTGAAGGTTTAATCCTGCTCAGCTCAAGTTTATTAATTGAATTTCACCTCCCAGCAAGCAGAAACTAAGAAGAGTGTGTCATGGCAAGTAATTTGCTCCCAGTCCCTCATGCAATGCCACAATCTAGATCTTTCTTTCGAGAAGATTCCGCTGGAACTTCCATCCCACACCTCCTGGTAAGAATGCTATTTAATGTCCCATTACCGAAGCAGAGCATTTGGAAAGCATAATGAAGAAAACTCTCAGAAGAACCTGAAGAAGACTTGAGGGAGGGCCCTGCTTTCATATTAATCTTGTGGCTAAGTCTGAGTCTGGGTAAAGTTATACAAATTCTTTTGCAATTTATCTGGCAGAAGAAGATTTCAGGCAGACAGAATACTTGCTACTGAGAACCCAGCTTCTCCCCAGTCATAAAGCATGCTAATTGGAAGGTGGTGGGTAGAATTCCTGCCAAAAAGGTGAGAAACTGTCTCAAATATTAATGATGCCCTCCTGCCAAACTTTTGAGAGTTGTCATGAATCTGGTGGCACACAGGTTTACGTCACTATTTCGTGTCTTTGATCTTCCTTTTGGTGCACCCTGAAGAAGTAATATCATCCTGCTATGGGACCATAAGATACAGTGTAGAAATTTGTCAGGGGAGAAAGGGAGCTTGTGCTTGTGTTCATGTGAGTTTTTGTGTGTGCATGTGAAGGGGGCTGGTGCCTATGAAGGTGGACCCATCCCATAACAGTGACAGGAATTAGAATACAAAGATAAGTGTTGATGCGTGAGCTCAGAAGGCAAAGTAAGCTTAAGAAGAAAATCAATTTTTTCTAAGCTCAGAGAATGTAGCTACCATTGGTTGAATATGTATGAAGATGGTAGCAATGGCATTGGGTGATTTATTTGGAGATACTAAAGGCAAATTATGCCATAGAAATGAATGAGGAGGATAACACAGGCTAGAAGATGCAGTTGACTTGGATCACATAAGCAATGCATGACATGCTGAAGTGCTCCCAAGTTCTTGCTGAGTAGCTTGACAGATTGGTGCTGTTCATCCAGATGTCTGATTTATTCCACAGAGGTGGTCCCCAGCACCAATATCCACCAGAACTTGACTGCAGTTAGCGGGCAAGCACCCTTGGCAATGAAGAACATCAGTGACCAGAGAAGCACCTATAACCTTCCTCTCTGCCCCGCAGAGGGTCAGGACCTCAGTGTGTCATTTTGGGAAGATGGCCAACCTCGACTGTACACAGTCCATTGAAATACTGTCTGACCTGCCTGTTAGGCCAGGGCCTTTCCATTCAGCCATCAAGGTCAGACATTTGATGGATACTTTGGTTGAGATGCTAAAGCTATGCTTTGTGTGAAGAATTTTAACTTAGTTCCTTGCATAGATGATTTTGAAGAGGGTTTCTGCAGATGGGACCTTAAAGTTCTTCAGATGGCATGTCTGAGAAGAACTTTCCATGTGGAATAATGGTATAACATATAATAAAGCTTCACACTTATTTAACACTTTATAATTTATTTTATATTGGTCAATATCATAGACCCTTGGGTTTAGAATGAATTAGGTTTTTGAGTTAATGCCTATGAAAATCCATGGCTGAAATTAAGATTTCATAAATTTCTAAGTGCATTGCCATTATAGCTGTGTGGCTTCAGGTAAATATTTACACTTCTCCAGTGACCTCATAGGTGAAATGGGGTAACAATGCCAATGAAGTAGGCTTAATCAGAGGATTAAAAATTAAGCTGTATACAATATCACAGGTGTAAATATAATTTTATATTGATGCTCCCTATGAGTGAATAAACAATAGCAAGTTATAAAAATCATTTTATATATTGAGAAGATTTCACTTCAACCTTTGTAGCTAAGGATGGAGTTTTATGAAGATGGTCTAGGAAAACCTATCAAGTTAGCTGGGTTGTATAAAAACTATCTCATGATGTAAAAACATCAGCAACGATAACACAAGATAAGTTAATGAACTACGAAATTCATCGTCAAGGAGCACCATTCTGCCTCAGCCATCAGATCTTCGGTAACACAGTCATCTGCCCAAGGTGTGATTCGAGTTTAGTATGCACTGGGTTTCTCTTACGCCTCTTAGTGCCAAGGTCAAGTGTAGGATTATGATATTAGATGAACCTAAGTTGTGTCCTGGTCTCACTGCCTCCTGAAGGGAAAACCTTGGGGAAAAATTAACCTTTCTAATCCTCATTTAAGAATGAGAGGATAGGCTTTCCTGCTTCACAGATTTGAGAAAAGTCAGAGAGATGATGCTTAATCCTGGCATGGGGTACAGTTGTTATTATAAATATTAACTACCATTATTACACCCAGAACAATAAAAGAGCAAAGGAAGCAAAATAAGAGATTATTGAGCACGAAATTCATGTAGGATTCTCTGCGAGGACCTTCCTGGGCAGTATCTGTTTATCTTTCAGCTTATCAAAGAGATAGATTGTGCTCTCATCATTACCATTTAGGAATCTGGGGTTTGAAGGAGTTATGAATTAGAGCAGCTGGGACGTTCACTGTTCACGTGTTGCTTAAAAGAAACACTGCATGGCTGACATTTGGCAGAGTTCTCAGTACTGTGGACACACCAGGGGTCTGTCTTCACAGAGTTGACTCTCAAGTGCAGGGATCAAGGGTTAGATTTGTCCAAAGAACTGGGGAGCTAAAGGAGGTGGGAATACAGATCTTGGGGCCCTGGTAGGCTATTGCAAGTATCTTGGCTTTTGCATTTGCTTTAATGATCTTTTCTGCATCTTTTAGGAAGTATCATTTCATTAGATTTCACTTCAAAATCTTAGCTCCAGCTCTATAATCTAGATGCCTAAAGAGGGATTAGAGGACAATATCAGGCAGTCAATGTGCAAGAAACCCTTGCGTGGATCCCTGGGTTGCCAATAGTGCCGCACCAGGTACCCCTCTACCCTGACAGTTGTCTCAGACACACAATGTCCCTCTGCCTCCTTGGCCCTCCCAGTGATGAGGACAGTGAGCAGGAGAAACCAAAAGAAAGACTGAGGAAGGACAGTCTTGCTGCCGATTCTTTGATTTTTTTTTTATTAATTAACTTTTATTGCATTTCTTCTATTACCAGACACATGCTAGCCACATTAAACTCTTATCATTGTTTTAGACATAACCATTATCCACACTTTGCTGACAAGGAAACTTAAATTCAAGGTTACCGAACCAGGAATTAGCAGAGTTGAGATCTAAATATAGGTAAGCTCATTTAATGGTCATCCTCTGAAGCACTAAGTTGCTTTGGATAAATACAGAATTTACCCAAAATTGAGATTTCACTAATCTTTCTTTGTTTTTTTACATATTATATATATGTTGCCTTCTCATTAATTATTCCTTTACAACATTGGTTTTTCAATTTAAATACTTTAGTTAATTTCACTGGTGTTTGGTTCTATATTTTTCTGAGTTTTCTACTGATTTTCTTTTCCTTATGCTAGCTAGATTACAGGAGTTCTTTAGTACTAATTCTAATGCTGTGTTGCCATATGTTTAATTTTCCCAGCTTATCTTTTTTTAAATTTTTTAATTTTTTTTATTTTTGAGCAAACTTACAAGATTTTAACAAAACAATATAAAAAGTCACTTCTTTCTCATCACTCTCTTTTTCTGTCAATAGGCCTTTCCTAAGGAATGGCGCACCTGCACACCTCCGTGATGTTATTGCTTTCACCAAACCCAGAATTATGAATTCAACCTCCATTGTGGAAAAGTAATAAGTTGCATCTAGTATAAAAAATGGAATGCTCGGATCAATCAGTGATTGAATAAATGCATCCTCCCTGCTATCCCTCACAAACTACTGGTCCAACACATTTTCCTTTAGTAATCAGACTATCCAGATATACCATTTTACTCAATACTGCCTGTTCTGTAAGAAGCAGTACACCAAAGTCACAAGTCTTAATGTCTTGATTTTATAGAGAATACACGCTCTTTGTGGTGTTCTGAAACAAACACTTTAACCTAAAGGGACGGTGATGCTCAAGGTGGAAATTACAGGCATTAAGGAAGGCTGGTCAAAGAAAAGGATTTTTCTGAACACAAATATGTCTCTAAGTCAGTTTCAGAATTTAACCATAAAAATCCCCTTAATAGGGGCTTTCAAAAGTGTAACTAAGGAGGATTTCTCCCAAGACCCTGATATGAGAATAGCCTGAACAAGAAAGAAATCATGTCTCGCCATTTGATCCACTTATTTGCCAATTCAGAGCACTCCAGAACAGTTGCGTAAAACATTAATGGGAAGAACACTCCAGTTGACACAACCCGGGGGTCTATACCAAGTTCTCAGGTCGTCCCCTTCAAAGAAGGAAAAGGAAAAGACTGCTTGAAGGATTGTCTGGTCATAGGTGGCAAGATGGTCTTTTCTCCCCAGCTTTATAAATTAAACACAAGTGGCCATAGAAGTACCTAAAATATATGTATGTATTCAACACTCATACATGCGAGCACACCAGGAGCACACTGGAGACTGAATTTGCAGCCATGAAAATAATTGATTTTTCAATGTGAGTGCATGAACCTCACTGCACCCTCCAGGTGCCTTGTTTCCCCAAGCAGCTGAACATTCCTTCCCCTGCTGCAAACAGCATTAATCCAGTGCTTCTCATTAAGCGTGGTGAATGTTCCTTTTGACATAGTAAAACTAAAGCTAGCGTGATTTGTGCATACCAATGGATAGACTTCCTTGCCGAAGGGGTTTTCCCTGGTGCATATAGAAGGTGCTTAGCTTGTGTCCCCTTGCCAGGAGATGATCACGCACTGTATATAAATGCATAAGTAATTTTATGGAGCGTGACACTCCCTGTGGGTCTCTGGAGATATTAACTAAACTCCTCCATTTTCTAGACTTGAAGTTTCCATGAACTGAGGAACACGTAGCATCCTTCTTGACATAAACATTGATCCCTCCATCTGCTGTCACTGAAGAAACGAAGCAGAATCCATGAAATTCACTCCTAAAGGATACTAAGCAACAATCATTAGCACAGCAGACAGCAAATATGATTTCTGTAGCCCCCTCCCTCTCTCTGTTGCACACACAAGAGAGAGGTACACAACTATTATATGTGTGTGTGTGTGTATGAAGTTAATCATTTGCAGAAGTTTTCATGCATTACAAACATGCCTTCCAAAGAACCTAAGAGTCATTGCCAAAATCCTGAATGTTAATGGCAATTCGGATATGCATCTGAAAGAGGCCTTAACGCTGGTGGGCTTCATTCTCTCTGTTACCAAAACAGAATAACTACGTTCACTCTGTCTCCCAAACTAGACTACAGAATAAGCCAGTGATGTGAAAAACAACTTGGAAATATGAAGCACATTTCAGATCCTCGACAGGAGCTGGGGGATTAGAATGTAAGAGTGTAAATGTCTACAGCATATTTGCATGAACTTCATTTTAGTACTACCTTTAAAGGGAAATGTGTTCATCTCTACCCATAATTCTTACAATTACTTTAAATTCTGCAGCCTGGTATTTGGTGCATTATACATGAGATAAGACAAACTTCACAGCAGGATGGCATAGGAGTACTTGGAAGATTTTTGTGGATAAAAATCTTAAAGGTTCTCTCCCTAAATTTTGAAAAAAAAATAAAGGATGTTCAAAGTATGATTTTTTTGTTCCCAAATTCTTAAGTTGGTTTAGGACCCATTTTGAGCAATGTTGAATTTCTTATACTCCCTTCCACCTTTATAATAAGACAGTCATGAATTACAACTCCAATTTATACTTTGGGTGAATTGAGAAATCAAGAAGTAAAGTCTGAAGAATGATGCAAAAAACAATCTAATTCCTCATTCAGAAGAAGGTGCTAAAACATTTGAAAAAGCTTAGAAATATTTGTGGAAGTAGACCCTGATTCTGCAATGGTAGCCTGAGGCCAACCCAGGGCCATAAGTAATAACCCTATCACCTTTCATGGGAGAAAGTTTAATTGTGTGATCTTCTCAAAGATCTGTGGGTAGATATTAATTCTGCTTCTTAAGTCAGGAAATCAAGGCCTGAGCAGTTAGGTGATTATCTTCCTTTATATTAATTTTAACCTCTATCTATCTTTGTTCTAGAAATCATATAAGGAAGACATATAACATATGTATATCCATGCCTCAATCACTTTACAATTGACATACTCTTTCTAGTTAATGCATCTGCCTCCAGGTTTTTTCTCTTCTAAGGCAAAGTCAGTTAGCTTTCTCTTAAACAATGTGACAGTAAATTATTTTAGGTTTGTAGAGTATGCCATCTATTCTACTATTCGGTTCTCTCATTTTTGCATGAGAACAACTGAGACTAGACCTAAGCAAAAGTGCATGGCTGTCGTCCAACAAAATTTTTTCTACCAAAGCATTCAGTGAGTCAGATTGGATAAATTGTTGGCCAACTCTTAATCTAAAGTATCTTGCAAACGTCATGGGTCCCTTACTTCCAAAGTTCATTCAAATCTCATTTCCCATTTCCCCTGAGCAACTTTAATCTGCAATGTCCCTCAAATGCTAGAAAACTTCATATGTTTATAAATGTTTGTGTGTGTGTGTTTGGGCATGTATGCTTGTACTATGTCAATCATTGTGTGCTTCACAAAATAATTTAGAATTCATTTTCCCCCACCTTTTTTTCACCTTGCATCCCCTAGAAAGACAAAGTCTTGTCTTCCCATTCTCTGTTGAGATTCTCTAATCAATCCATTATGCCGATGAGTGATCAATAAATGTGGTTAAATATTATTAGAGAGTTCAAAATTGTTGCAAGTTTAAGTGACTGAACAGTGAGAGCAAGAATATAAAAGTTATATGGGAAGAATAACAGGATTTCATTCATAGAAATACAGCAAAAATGCATTTGTGGCTGCTGATGTTTCATAAAGTGCACTAGCTTTGGGTACAAGGTTCTCAAATGTTGTTTGATTTTGGAGGGGATTGTTCTTTTCCTGATAATGGTAGCACCATGCCTTTGTGCTGCCATCTCTGAGGGGCACCATTCACACAGCGTTCTACATGAAACCATGAAGAGGAGGCAACTGCTGGTCATCTTGCTGTTCTGTTCTAGGTTGATTCTCAGCTTGGGGACTGTTTTTGGCCTTCATTAAATGCCAGTGTAATACACTATACTGAAACCTATAAATAAAAAATGTGCTTGAGCCAGTTTAGTGATAGTTCTTGGTGTCTGTCAATTTGATTCAACTTCAATTTCAATAACTTTATTGTCATGACAAGGTAAACATGAGCCCAAGAGGTGCCAGAGTCAATAAATCAACACTTGAGTCTGGAGATAGTCTCTGCTGATTTTCTCACTTACTATTTCAGATGAGGGATAGACCAACTGCCACATGTTTGGAAAGCCTCTTTTAGCCTTGTACAAAAATAATCCAACAAGACTGATGCTCTCTTTTAGGGCAGCATAGAGCAATGCCCTTATTTGTTAAGCTTGCTTTCACATGCCAATCAGCTAAGAGTTTTGTGGTCAATGCCAACCTTGGAAAATAGAACTAAGGAGAAGAGTTCTTGTGCATCTCACACTTAAAATACGAAGATCCTCATGGTTGCTTATTAACCATCATAATATGAAGATCCTCATGGTTGCTTATTAACCATTATATAGACCAGAAGTTGACAACGTTTTTATTAAAGGATGAGATTGTAAATATTGTAGCCTTGTTAGACATAACAGTTTCTATTGCAGCTACCCACCTCCACCATGGTAGTGAAAAACCTTGTATGATACTTAAAAGAACTCACAGAGCTATGTTTCCATGAAGAATTATTTTCAACGAAATGCAGCTGACACACAAAATATAGCTTTTCAAGTTTTAATATGGATATTTTTAAGTTGGTAGGAACTTTACAAACGCATTACTGTTTACTGCCTGGACTGCATTATGGACTCCCATAGAGCTCTTGATGTTCGCTTTGATAACATGGATCAGACTTGTAGTTAATGTCTGGATTATTTGTGTCTATAACTCTAGTTATGGCATATAGTAGGTACACCAAAATCATTTCCTGAAAATTGAATTACCTGGTATAAGTGATGGCATATGAGCTGGAGCAGAAGGTTTGCCACTGCAGATTAAAAGGGTGCTCCAAGATACCAGGAAATCTCATGGGGTTTTCACTCTTTCGTCCTTAGAAACAAAACATGTTGATGATAAATAAACTTATGTGATTTCCCTGGATTTTGTTTTGTGCCCCTTTTAAGGTTTTGTCATGAGTTGTGGAAAAATGATAATAATAGTAGTGATTTTAAAAAATGTGAAGTGTCCATACAGTTCAATACCTGTGGTCTGTAAAAATGGCTTATTTTTTTACACCGAGATTCAACTTAAATCTTACTTGAAAGCTGAGCCATCAACCAGTCATTATCAGGCCTATCTTTAAAACATATTCAGACCCGACTTCTTACCACCTCTGATGCCTCTGCTTGGTCCATGCACCTATTATTTCTCACTTGAACGAGAGATTCGAACTGCTCACTCTGCTTCTGTCTTGCCTTGGTTGTCTTGAGCCTTTAAACTATAAATTTGATATGTGCCCCTTTCCTTACAACTCAGGTTGTCACAGCAGTTTTTCTAACAACGCAGCATGCCCTATGGGACCGGATCCTCATCCCCACGCCCATGACCTCATTAATCTCATCCTCTGCTTCTCCATTCTAAGCACACACTCCTTAGTGCTTGTGAGAATACTGCACATGCGTCTGCCTCAGGGCCTTCCCACTGCACTCCACACTACTTCTCCTCACCTTTCTTCATCTGATATTCTTCATCACATGCTTGCCTGTGACATACTACAGACATGTTGGAACTTAAGGTTTAGAAGGATAAGCATGTATTTCTTCACCCACACATCCTCAGGACTTGGATCATCTCTTGACAACGCAAGCTTTTATCATGTGGAAGGGACTGAGTGACTTAATAAGTGATAGGCATTGTTACTGTTCACCAAATATTTCTTCTTCTTTTCTTTGTGGGAGAGTAGTAAGCATGACTCTGTGATTTGCTTTAGAGCAGGTAGGAGAGAAGGAGTAGAAGTGGCATAAGTTGCCTCTTGGAAGAAACTCTAAGATTCCGGGTACAGTTCATGCAATTTACTACTAGTGTTTATTTCTGCTAGTAGATGCGTTCCTCAAGGGAAACCTTGTATTCTTCTTGATCCCAGAATAATGACAGGAGAGAAGCCTTGTCTTCCTGACTATGCTCAAATGTGGTTAAAGCAAAAAATAGAATTTATTTAGCCACAGAGATTTTAGATTCTTTTGTTTCGGCAGCATAACTTGACCTATACCTAACTGATATAGAATGATTTTTAATATTTATTCATGTAAAGACCTTCTGTCCTCTCCTGCCCTAACAATATTCTGATATTTTTAAGAGCTCAAAAAGGTTTATATTATTGAAAGACAAGAAACTTCTTCCCTGTTACTTCTAAATTCATTGAACAGAGGAAAAGTTTCACATAGGGGCTTGTGAGGATGGCAAATCCCAGATGAGTAGCTTTCCTGTGGTCTTCACCTCCACCAGAAGAATAATAGTACTAGCAGACAGAAGTATGCACAAGTCTCTGATATATTGGGGGCCATGTTCATGAGTGAAATGAACATTAATGGAGATAATGGGGCCATATACACTTAATATTAACTTGATTTCTAAAATAGATACTATGCAGTGTGATTAGAATTGAATAATTGCTCTTGTCATGTAGCATATCATTCAACAGAGATTTTTCAATAATTATTATCCCAATATTAAAGAGATGCTACATGAGTAATCAGGGTTATACAACTAATAAATTTTGTAAAGTAGATTCAATCGCAAGGGATTTCAGCAGTAATATTTTGTTCTCACATCCATTCACATCATGTATATTTATCACACAGTTGCTACGTTTAAAGCATTGAACTCATTTATAATTTAAGTGTTTGGATCTTTCTCCACCTCCATGGAGGATAAATTTCAATAAGAGAGCAAGTGGACTAGATTACTTCTATAGCACTTCCCTATCCAGAAAAGCCGGTTAATGAAAAGCTCTTCACGTTGCTGGGCAGCACAGTCCTTCAATTCCTGACCAAGACAACGGCATAGCTAGATCAATAGTCCTGATTATGAAGACCCTGGGGTTCCCTGGTCCTGAAGTGCCACTGAGCAGGGCATCAGGTATAGATAGATCACTTTGGTGACCAAATTGAGTCTCCATGACAATTAGCGTGTTGACCTGCTAACCCACAGTAGCTCAGAATGTGCAATGGGAGATGGGCTTGGAGAGAAGTTTAAGTTAAAATAAGGCCAGTGGAGCATAATTGAATATGACTGGTTCTTTAATGAGAGGAAATTAGGAGACAGACACATGGAGGAAAGACCAGGCAAAGCCGCGGGGAGAAGATGGCCACCTACGGGACTCAGAAGAAGCCAACTTGGTTCCCACCTTGATCTAGAACTTTAAGCCTCCAGAATCATACGGAAGTAGATTTCAAATATCTGAGCCATCCTGTCTGTGATACTGTATTACACCATCCCTAGCAACAGAATACAGCTGAACTTAAGAAAACGGATTTTAATTTACAATGAAATTGTCTATTTATGTGCTAAAGTACTTACTAGGGTCTAAGCTTCACCACAGACTACAGAAGCTTTAATATAATCAAATAGCATCAGAGGTACAAAAAAATTTAAAAAAAAGGCAAAGCAAAGCATTCCTCGGGCTCTGAGCACAATTTTTCTACTAGCAGGTTCGTGTAATGACGAATCTGCTTCTCTCACACATGCAACTCTTATGAATTTTAGTCTGCAATTTTAGTTGTGGAAGAAATGTAACTTCATTCTTAAATTTAAATGCAAGTCTCTGCCCATACTCTTTTTTTTTTTAAAGAGAGAGGGACAGTGAGAGAGACAGAGAAAGAGAGAATCAACTTTTTATTGAGTTTTTCACATGGCCTTCTTTGCTCCAACACTTAGTGGTGTACATGGTGCTGGGGTTTGAACTCAGGTCCTCATGCTCGTCAGGCAAGCACTGAAACCGCTGAGCCACTGCTCCAGCCCCATGCCCATACTCTTATGGTAGAACAAAGTGAATTTCTTCCCAGCTAGCGCTCCCACCTCTTCCCTAGGGTGATGTGTGGTTCCGAGCGCTGTAGAGATATTTGACAATGGGGTTGCGCTTAGTGCTGCGCATTAGGTTAGGCCACTACTTGGTCTGTTTCCTTTCAGCTGTGATATGGATTGCTGCTACTCCATACCTCCTTCTTGGCCTCGGAGTCTGATGGGTCTGAATTTGTTCAGACAATTTTGGACCATCTAGCATTCAGGGATCCCTTTGATCCTTGAGTTATGCTGCTCCTAAAGGAACTATGCATTCCTTCATCTCTTCTGCCACTTTAGGGCCACCAGATTCTTTCAATTACTGGTTTTATCCACTGCTTATACATGTGGACCACTGTTGAGATTGTGAACTCTTACACAATATCCATCATCTCTTCTCGATTAAAGATTTTCATTTTGTTTAGGGTAGCAATTTGCCTAATAAAAAATACATTTCTTTGCACCTTTGCAACCACATGTGATTATGTGGCCATATTCTGGACATTGAGATACAAGTGGAAGTTGTTGGGGAGGACTTTAAAAGAGGATTTTCTTTTGAACTTCTTTTTTTAAATTTATTTATTTTCTGTGTAGCCATTGAAGAATGTGGGAAAACTGGTAAGTCTGATGTTAAATTTGCTACCTGATAGTCATGGAATAACTGTAACTGGAATTCTTGAGCAAAAAGAAAGATTATTTATCTAAACCTCCATAGTTTGGGGGTTTAATTTTATAAGGCTGAACTAAGCTCTACCTGACCCCTGTTATATCAGTCAAAAGCTCTTAGAAAACCACAAAGTGATTTTTTTAATTAAAACTTTATTTCAAATATAACAATTTGTTTTCCTTTGGAATTTTTGGAGATATTTGAACAAAACCAACAATATATGAGTGTTACATAAATTATATAATAATAACTTGATCATTAAAATTATGAAATATTCAATATAAGTGTATGTTTTCCTATAAGAAAATGACATGAAATGCAAATTTGTATTTGAAGCAACCTTCTTGGTGTATATATTTGAGAACACAGCCTTTTATTTATATTTTATTTAGCACTTATTCAGAAATTTATTTGTTGAACAAACAAGCCTCTAACAAAATGATATTATATATATAAATATATAAAATATAAAATATATTATAAATATATAATATATATATACATAAATTCTGAAAATTAGATTTACCCCCAAACCCTCCCCCCATTAACAACCCTTATCCCTCCCCCACCCTCCTTCCCAATACATCTCTACAAATGCTTTATGTTGTATGACATGACATTTTATCCAGATTTAAAATGTGATAATAGACCTTCTTTCTCAATGATCTTGTGTCATCTTAGGTCTATTTGGGAGAAGGCACAGATCCACCCTCATCTTAGATTTCTTCAGTGTCTCTTGATTTCCTTATTTATTTTCCCCAGGACTGAGCCCCCGAATGATTGAGAAGCTACTGAACCTCCTCTCAATTGAACACTGTCATTTTGTTCATCATCCCTTCCCCTCTAATTGGTCTTCTCTAAAACCACTGTTAATTTTTATTCAACAGAACACAATGCGTAAGAGTGCAGAGCCCAGGGCCAGATTTCCAGAGGCTGAATACTGGATCTGCCTAGGTGTGAACATTTACTTGGTCTTTCCGTGTCCTGGCTTTCCCATTTGTATAAGGAGTAGTATAATTCGTACAGAAATTGAAAAGTGTCGGAGACACAGTAAGTGTCCTTCATGCTTTAGTGACCGACCACCACATTTCAATTATCACTGCCAAGCATAGGAACTCTTATTTGTACATCTTCATGTATGTTACACTTTTATTATTCTTACTAAAGGCCTTCCTTCGCCACAGGGGAACTAACTTTTGAAATAGGCAAAGACTCAAGTCCTTACTCCTTGTTGTACACCCTACCTGGGGGAAAAATGAGCACAGAAAGGCCTGGCTGACCGACTATGAAAATACCACCATACATAGCAACACAGGAAAGCAAACACCTAATTTAATATATTATGTACTTTACACTAATATTTTCTTCTAATATAATTGATTTACAAATCTATAGATAAAACCACGGTATGGAGCAACAAAAGGATACTGTGAAAGATTCTAGGATTTGGTAAGATGACCAACTGTCTCGATTTATCCAGAGCTAACAGGATGGAAGAATAGTATCAAAGCTGAAAAATTAGGTTGACCTGAGCACTCTAAATTTGAAGGGAGACCCAGAATTAAAAACTGGCATCTCCGTTTCATAATGGAGGAAGTTAGTTCCATCCTCTTCTGTGTGTCACCCTGCACCCATGTCAATATGCGCCACCTGTTGGTCTCACTTAATTCACCCAGGAAATGGGAACAATATTGCAAGATACCTATCAAGCACGTAGGAGAGAGAAACAATACTTATTAGTAATAAATATCATTTTCTTCTGTTCCATATGGTACTTGAAGACTAAATTTATTCAGGGATAAACTCATGGAATTCCAGGCAGAACTTGCCATGTAGGGGTCTTCAGTCACGTATGACCCCCATGAAACTTTTAACAAAAAATGAAAAAAAAGAAAAAAGAAAAAGACCGCACCTTCAATAGTGATATGCAGAAACCATCCATATAGGTCCTATTTTAAAACCATTCAAAAGAAATTCCATCCCTCTATTTGAATGCACATAGTGATCAGCAACTGAAAATGGAAATTAGTTAGCAGAGAGTCCCTGGGCACCTGTGGAGAAATGACTCAATAATCATGATGACTGAGTCAGAAGTTTCCTTCTTTACCTCTGCAAATAAAAAGAGATGTGAAAAATGTACTTCCTCGGGCTTTTCAGAAACAGCTTACTTAAAACTAACTTATTTATAATAGATACTTACAATGGAAAAGCTATTAGGGAAATGTGTTCAGAATTCAGAACAGGACATTGAACCACATCTTACAGATGTGCGTATATTTATTCAATAAACAGACGTTCATGGGGCCGGAGCAGTGGCTCAGTGGTTACAATGCTTGCCTTTCATGCGTAAGTATGTGAGTTCAAACCCCAGCACCACGTACACAGCAAAGTCTTGGAGCAATGAAGGTCACATGAGAAACTAAATAAAATTGTTTCTCGCTTTCTCTCTCTCACTGTCCCTCTCTCTTTGAAAATAAAAGAATAAATAGACACTCAGCTATCCACTGTGGTTGTGAGGCGAAGCTTCTCTGTTACTAGGAAAAAAACACTTTCCTTACCTGCCACCAACTTTCCTAAGAACGACAGCTTGCTTCACCATTCATTCCCGTTTCTCTGAAGACCTAATTAGAGAGCTGGAGCAAGTGGCCCCGCGGTATCGCGCTTGCCTGGATTGTGTGAGGACCAAGGTTTGAACCCTAACACCACATATGCAACTAATTGTTGGAGCAATGAAAATCAGATGAAAAATTAAATAAAACTGGTTCTTTCTTTCTCTCTTACTATCCCTTTCTTTCTCAAAAAAAAAAAAAAAGACAATTTGAGGAACCTTCTCTTTGAAGATTACATGGTAGCCATTCTCTCATTTTGAACTCCTGCCTTTTCTACACACAGAGCAATGCAATATCTCTCTGAAAATTGAACTGTGCAACTAATATAGTTTATTTAAATTTCTATAGGACAGCCAGTAATCTTACGAAGTGATGAGTATCTCTGATCAGTAAGATCAAACTGAAGCATTTTATTTGCCTTAGGAAAAAGCAAAGTTAAAGACAATGAATCCACTGGAGGAAGAATCATTAAACCATGAAGTCAGCATAAGGAGTCTGAGAATCAGTCTTTGACTGTAACCATTCACGAAACGAACAGTCAGAGCACCAAATTTGACCAGAATGAATGGTTCTCCCATCCGCAGGGGACATGATTAAACAATGAGCTTTTTATAGTGGTGGAATCCACATTCCAGCAGGAAGATTTTCATCACCATCCTATTGAGTTCATGTACCTTGCTGCTTGTATTAGTCACGAGAGCTTCCAGCAAAGAATTCCTCAGACTTGGAGCTTCAACAACAGAGTTTTTCTTAGAGTTCTGGAAGCTGGAAGTCCAAGATCAAGGGGCCAGCAGGACTGGTTTCTTCTGAGGCCTTTCTTCCTGTGTTTCTGTGTCCTCATAGGACCTTAACTTCATGAAGAAGCATGCTTGGTGTCTCCCCAGTCCATTTAACCTTGATCGCCTCCTCAAAGGTCTTCTTTCCAAACACTGTCCCATGGGAGTTAGGGCTGTAAGTGGAATTTGGGGAAGCATGATACAGCTCATCAGGCCGTGGTGCCTATGCAAAATGTTTCTTTTAGGACCAATTCACTTTCATGATACCTAACAACTGTGAGAATGTCCAAGAATTTGAAAATAAGTGGATGTTTTCAGTTATGTTAATTTCAAAGTACTATCAATGAACCATGTTCATCAGAAACAATCAAGGAGTTCAAATTTCAAATTTCTGGATATCACCCAAGATCTACTGAATAAGAATCTATAGCATTGAGGGAAGAGAGTTACCACTTTAAATTGCATTTTGTGTGTGTATTTTGAAATTTGGAAAATTATAGGCAGTTTATCCTAGATTAAGTTAGTTTTGAGTTCTAGGGTATTTTGAAATAATTTCCTTTGACCCAAAGTAGAAATCAGAGTCAAAGACGATAGCCTGGGAGATGTCTACAAATTATGTGAAAGAGATTTGCAGAATATAGCCTCTAAAAATCAGGTTCATCATGGTGCACCATGTTTCTTATAGTTTGAAGATCTGGACCCAATTACTTCTGACTTCTAGAGCACTTAAAATGTACCTTTTTTATGTCTTGCAAAGAGGAATCTAAAGCCTGTGAGAACAAAACTTGACTATTCATCCTCTAAAACCACATATTCTGAAAACCTTGCAACAAGACTAGCATTCTCTAATTTTTGTGCTAATTCCCTTAACCCAGAGAATGCTAACCATTTTCTAAAGATGTAGAATGTGGATCTATCACAGGGAGTTATTGTTATTAGTATTATTTTATATTTCTTATTTATCTTTTAAGAAGTTAACATTATCCATATTTAAAAATTGCACCATCAGGCTGGAGCAGTTGCTCAGTGGTTATGGTGCTTACCTGGCATGCGTGACAACGCGGGTTCAAACCCCAGCACCAGGTACACAAAGAAGTGTTGAAACAATGAGTCACATGAAAAATTGAAGAAAATTGATTCTCTCTCCCTCTCTCATTGTTCCCATTTCTTTAAAAAAAATCACACCATCACCTGTCCATTTGTATATCTTTATGTTTCTGCATTTTGTATTAGCAAAGTTCTATGTTGCTTGAGAAAACATTTTCTTTCATCCTCATTTTAAAGCAAAATTAATAAAGAAGGAAGTAGTGAAGGAATTAAGGGAGAACTAGAGTAAAAAAAAGGAAATAACATAAATGAATCAATGGGTGAACAGTATCTAAGAAAATGATTAATTATAGTGTAGTGAACAAGTATTGAAAGGATTTTTGAAAAGTTTAAGAAATATGATAATCTTAAATTTTAAATCATTAAAATGTATAATCCTCTACTTCTTTATGTTGATAAGCAAGAAAATATTCAATGGCACAAAGGCACATGGCCAGGAGGCTTTAGTGGGTTTGGGCAATATCAGGGAGGCAAGGTTATGTATGGTATAGGTGCAGCTTCTGGACAAATCTTCAAATGTACACAGATTACAATATATGAGGGTCCCCATTTTGTAAAAAATTTATTGATGAAAACATAAGATGCTATATGAAGAAATAAAAATTGAGTGTTCTTTTATTATTATTAAAATAATGGTATTTTTATCAAAGAGTGTTTTCACTTGTACTTCTGTTTTTAATGGATAATCTTCAGGGTGCTTGTGTTAGTTGACAAATTAATTATTTTGCAGAAACATGGACTTAAATTGACACCTGAATATTTAAAAGTGTGACAAATAGTTCAAACAGAGCCATGGGTGGTGAAAGTATTAATGTAGGTACCGAATATATCTTTCTCCCCAATAAAATATAATTATTTTTTATATTTTCAAAGGGTAAATTAAAATTAATAAGAAAGTGTTGTGAATTTATTTTCACATCTAATCTCTGTGCAAACTGCATATTTGTATATATCTCAATTTATTTTCAATGATATGAACTGTCATTTTAACTGGTTTACCTAGTTTTGTGTCATTGATGTGCTTTTTCCCAATATATATAAGCTTGCATAATGTGTAATAACCATATAATATTTCACACACAATTTATCTAAGTAGCTTCCTATTGATGAACATCTAAACATTCCCTGTTTAGCCTCTCAATTTTTTTACCTTGAAAGTGATATTTTTTGCATGCATTTATATTTCTACAGAAGCCCAATTCAGACACATTTCTAAAGGTAGAACTTTTATATCCTACATTTAAAATTTGACTTAAGCTTTGAGGTTTGTAAAATAGTTTTAGAAAATGTGAAACTTCATATTCTTTGTTTAAAACATATCCTACATGTGCTTGTTACCTCTAGCTCTGCCAGGTGCAGCTAGTCCCAGCCCTGTCATCTACCTCCTGGACCCCTGCAGTTGATACCATATGTCTGCCCCATGCAGTGTCCTAAAAAGCTAACCCTATCTAGATCCTTGAACTCATCTCATTTTCCCTCTTCTGGACTTCTGGACACAATGCATTTCTTTATATTCTTCAGGAAGCCAAAGTCTAGCCCTCATTTTGGTCTTTGCACCTGCTTTTCCCTCAGCTCATATATATTTATCATTCCTTTGAAAATGTCCCAGCGAACTGGGTCATTCAGATTTCAGCATGAACTTTTTGGAGGGGCCTTTGTTCGCTTGTAAAAATGGCCATCTGGTCATTTTGTACCATGTCATATTCCGTGCTTCAGTTGAGCACTTCACTGTATGAAGTTCTTTTTGTTTATTTGTTTATTTGATTAATGTCTTACCCTTCCTTGAGTCTCTCTTTCATAAGACTAGAGATTTTGCCTATTACTCTATATGTTAGCTTGGAAAAAATAAGAGTTTATTATTTTTTAACTGAGTTCCCATTGGTTTTGGAGTGCTTCTTCTCCAAATCAAGGTGCTTCCTCAGGTGGAGGAGTAAAGGTTGGAATGTAAGTGTTCATTAAAACCAAGTTAAACCAAAGAGATGAAAGACCATTACAATGAAAACTATAGAAAATTGAAGACCTCAGAAGATAGAAAGACTTCTCATGTTCATGGATAGACAGAATTAACATTGATAAAATGGCCATACTATCAAAAGCAATATACAGATTCAATTCAATCCCCATAAAAAGGCCAATGACATTTTCCACAGAAGTAGAAAAATACAGTCCTAAAATTCAACTGGAAGAATACAAGATCCAAATTAGCCAAAGCAATCAGCAAAAAGCAATGCTGGAGGAATCATAATATCTGACTTCAAATTATACTACAGAGCTATAGTAACAAAAGCTGCACGGTATTGGCATAAAAACGGACACACTGACTGTCATCTGTAGGGAACAGATGACATATAGAAAAACCCACACAGATGTAGCCAACTGATTCTTGACAAGCGTGAAAAAAGCACAGATTGGAGAAAAGATAGACTTTTCAACAAATGGTTCTTGAACAAACTGGTTATCCATATGTAGAAGAATGAAACTAGACCCACATCTCTCACCTTGCATAAAAATTAACTTGAAATGGATCAGAAACCCCAGAATTAGCCCAGAAGCTATGCAATTCCTAGAATAAAATGCTGGATTAACACTCCACCTTATAGGGACAGACAATGTCTGTCTTCATGGGATCCTTGAAGCTCAGAAAATACTGCCAAAAGTTCATAAATGTGTCAGCATTAAATTAGAAAGCTTCTGCATAATTAGGTATGTAAAGAGTAAACCCACAGAATGAGAGAAAATATTCTGACAGAGGATTAATGACTAGGATATATAAAGAGCTCTAAAAAAAAAACTACACCCAAAAATCAAATAGTCCTATTGATAAATGGCCAAATGAACTCATAGTTATTTCTCAAAAAAAAAAAAAAAAAAAAAAAAAAAAAAAAAAAAAAAAAAAAAAAAAAAAAAAACAAAAGAAATACAAATAGCCAACAAAAACATGAGAAAAATGTCCAATATCATTAGCACTTAGGGAAATGTAAATCAAAACTGCACTGAAATTTCATTTCACACCAGTCAAAATGACAGTCACCAAGAATACAAATAATAAGTGCTAGAGAGGATGTGGAGAAAAAGAAACACTTTTACACTGTTGGTGGGAATGCAAATTAGTACCACTATAGAAATCAGAATAGAGGTTCCTCAAAAGACTAAGCATGGAACCACCATATGACCCAATTATACTACTTCTCAATATGCACCCTGAAGAATTAAAGTCATCTTACTACAATGATACATGCAAACCATGCTTATAGCAGCACAATTCACAATAGCTAAAATATGGAACCAGCTTAGGCGTCTATCAGCTGATAAATGGACAAGAAAAATCTGTTGTACATACACAATGGAGTTTTATTTAGCTATAAATAAAATAAAGTTATGGCATGTGCTGGAAGATGGATGGAACCAGAACCATCAAGATAAGCAAAATAAGTCAAACTCAGAAGGTTAAGGGTTATATGTTTTCACTCCTATATGGAAGCTAAAAATGAAAAAATAAAGGAAAGATGGGGGAGAATCTCCTAAAAATCAAATGGAGAACAGTAGAGAGAAGGAACCAAGAGGTGGGTGGCAGAGAAGAAAAGGGGAGATTCTGGGAAGTGATAGTGGCCAAATTATATTGTTACATTGTGTGCAAGTACGACATTGTAACAACAAATGCCATCAATATATACAACTATAATATACCAGTAAAAAATGTGGAAACCACCCCCCAAATTAGATAATTAGAAGAAAGTTGTCTCACTTAAAACACTATCCTGGAAGAATCATCTAAGAAGCTAAGGATTTGTGAATTATTTTGCTTTGTGACTACATGGCTTTATATTTGAATCTGACTCCTATATATTGTTGTGTTTCTGTTATTGTTTTAGCTCTTTGAATAAGAAGCTTGGGTATACCAATGACATGTTCGTTTGCTTTATGATGGTCCCACACACGTCTTGTACAACTTTGTTGAAATACTGCTTATCAGAGTTATACTATTTGGTTGAAGGGAACTGGGCAACTGTATATGCCCCTGTGGTATTCTTGGCTCAGAGAAAGACTTTGGAAGCATCCTTTGGAAATATCAAGGTTTTGTTTATTGAAAAGACCAAAAGTGTTATTAAGTAGAATTTTCTAATCTACATTTTTATTTCCCGAAAAATTGCATATTCTTTCAAGGCTAGAGACAAATTACACATTTCAGTCACCAGAAAACAAAATTCATGCAAACCTGTATTCCTTGTCATTCCCATTTTGATGATCACCCAGGCATGCTGTTCTCCATATTGTGTGTTATTATCAATCATTACTCTATCATACTATCAACAAGATCATCTAACATTGGCTCCCCATCTGGATCTAGAGAGCATGCTTACTAATGTGTGACTAACCTCTTTCTTTTAGTCCCCACGTGAATGATCTCGATATAACAAAGAGATGCAGCACAGTGGTGTCTCCATAGACTATTTTTCTTTGGTTTATCAGAGTCCCTGAGCTTGGGCACAGCTCCAACCCTAGGAGTAACTCATCCTAGCATCTATTAAGCTCTGAAATGTGCGTCCTTGTCTCACTTTCCCGCTTGAAGGCATTCATGTATGCTTTTTTCCATCCTTCAATTGATGGATTGATACAGGAACTTCAATACGTCTTTTGTTTTCCATCCATTTCCCTTTGTGGCAGTCATGGATTCACTTCTGGTGCCAGATTGAGTCCAGGATGATTTTCAAGTTTAATAAAGCAAGGAAAATCTCTTCTCCCAGTTGGATTTTTTTACATGTTTGTTAATATGCAGCAATTGGGGGAGAGATGAAGCTTGTGGCTCATTTTCAAGGGAGGAATCCAATTTGGATTTTATAGATGTTGCTGTCACTGGTCCGACATTGCTTTATTCTTTCGCCAAGGATGCCGCGTCAGGGTTTACTGCTATTGCTGCTAATGTAGATCTCTCTTGCTGTTTGGGTTGAGAGCATTTCTGTTTTTATGTATTGGAGTAATTAGCCCTCCTGACCATATCTCAGGAAGTGTCTGGATTGGAGGATTAGGATAAACATCTTCAGTCAGGCTTTCTGAGTGTGATCAATGTGGGGTGTTAGCATCTCATTTGATGTGTTTTTATCAAGGCAATGGGGTTTCCTAGCTCTCCCTTTGAAGGGGCTTGATTTCATTTCTCGAATCACCAGGGCTAGGCTTAAAAGACTGGGACAAAGTGAAAGATACTTTTGCAAACAGACCCAGATTTATCTTGGCTTTTTCCTGTGTCCATCTCTACACAACCACAGGTAAGTGTGAACTTTGTCTCTCTTGGTTCCCATAGAATTGCTATTCTTATAGAACTCTAAAAAATAACATTTAAAAAAATCTGTCTTTTCTGCAAAACTTTAAAAAAGATTTTATTTCATAGAGCTATTTATGTTCACAGCAATATTGAATAGAAAGTTTAGAGATTCCCTGCACATCCACTGTCTCCGTACATGCATGCTTCCCCATTGTGAATGTTTCTAAAAGAGAAGTGCATCTATTACAACTGATGAACCTCCACCAACACAGCTATCACCTTGAAAACACAGTTTACATCAGGGTTTGCTCTTGGCTGAAACCAATGTATAATGACACTTATCCACCATTAGTGCATCATTCAAAGTTGTTTCATTTATTCCCAAATCCTCTGTGTTCCACCATTTCTCATTCCCTCCCCTTAACTTGACAACCTCTGATCTTCTTACTCCCTGCACATTTTGCTTTTTTTCAGAATAACGTATGTTTGGAATCACACAGTAAACTTCCTTTGCAATATGCATTAATGCTTTGTTCATGTCTTTTTGGGACTTGATAACTCACTTTGTTTTAATAATATTCCATTGTCTAGGTGTACCACAGTCATTTGTTTATCCACTGAAATTGCTTCCAAGTTATGCCGATTTTATAAACACCTGTGTTCAGGTTTTTGTGTTGACAATAATTTTCAAATTCAATGTGTAAATACCAATTATGTCAGATTTTAGATTGTATGGTAAGAGTATGTACAGTTTTTAAAAAAACCACCCCAAATCTTCCAAAGAGGATTTCTCATTTTGCATTTCTATTAACGAAGATGAAATTTCCCATTATTCTACATACTCATTAGTATTTGGTTTGTCAGTGTTCTGGATTTTGGCCATTTTAGTAGGTACGGAGTAGTATCACACTGTTGTATTCAGTTGAATTTCCTTGATGACATACAATGCTGAGCATCTTTTCATATGCTTATTTTCCTCTCTGCATATTTTGGTGAAGGGTATGTTAAGATTGTAGGTTCATTTTTTAATTAGATTGTTTTCTTATTATCATGTTTAAGAGTTCTCTGTATACTTTGGATAAGAGCATCACATAAGTTTCTTTTTTTCAATTTTTTTCTGCATCTATGGCTTGTCCTTTTATTCTCTTGATAGAACCCTAAAGAGTAAAAGTTTATATTTTATTAAGTCATGATTGTCAATTATTTCTTTCCTGGACCATCTCTTTCATCTTAAATGTCATCATCTAGGTCTCCTTGTTTTTCCCCTATGCCATTTTTCAGTATTTTCCTAGTTTTGTATTTTACATTTATGTCTGAGATATATTTTGCATTATTTTTATAATGGGTATAAGATCTGTGTCTAAATTTATTTTTTCACTTGAATATGTCTGTTATATTAGTACCATTTGTTGAAAATATGATCTTTTCTCCTTTATATTGTTATTGTTCCTTTGTTATGGATCGGTTGACTGTCATGGATCTGTTTCTGAGCTCTCTATCCTGTTCCAATGATCTTTTTGTCTACTCTTTTGCAAATACCCCACTGCCTTCATTACTGCAGCTTTATAGTAAATCTTGAAGTCAGAGGTCAGTTCTCCAACTGTGTACTTCTTCACTACTATGTTGGAAAATCCGGGTGTTTTGCCTTTCCATGTAAACTTTAGAACCAATTTTTCAATATTCATGAAATAACACACTGATATTTTGAAAGCTATTCTATTGACTTAAAGAACAATTTGGGAAGAATTGACATCTTGTGAATGTTTGGTTGTCCTATGCAAGAACATGAAATACCTTTCCATTTATTTAGTTACATTAGAAACATCACAAATGCTCTGGTGAAAATATCGAAGAGCAAATAAATGGAGAGATCTTGTACCTTTTTCTGTATTTGTATCTGTTTTAATTTTAGGGGTGCTAAAACAAATGTTCTTTTTTACATTTCAAATTCCATTTGCTCCTTGCTGGCATGTGAGATAGCGATTGGCTTTTGTATAGTTGCTTGCGTCCTGTAACCTTACCAAAATTGCATATTAGTTCCAGGAGTTCATTGATTCATTTGGATTTTCTACATAGCCAATTATGTCACTTGCAAGCATAAATAGCTTTATTTTTTCCATCTCTATCTGAGTAACTTTATTTCATTATCTTATTTTATTGCATTAGGTAGGACTTCTAGAACTGTGTAGGAAAACAATGGTGAAAGGTGACATACTTGTCTTGTTTCTGATTATATGGGAACTTTCCCAGTTTCTTACCATTAGGTATGATTTTAGCTGTACATTTTTTTTAATAGATATTCTTTTACAGTCAAGAAAAGTTCACTTACAGGTCTAGTTTTCTGAGAGTTGTCATCATGAATTGGTATTAGACTTTTTTAAATACTGTTTCTGTATCTACTGATATGAAGAAATTTTTCTTCTTTAGCCCGTTGATATGATGGAGCATATTAGTTGATTGGATATTGAACCAATTTCACACACTTGTGATAAATCTCACTTGGTCATGGCATATCATTCCTTTTATACATTATTTGTTTCAATTTTCCAATATTTTGCTGAGGGTTTTTGCTTTTAAGTCCTTGAGAGATATTGGTTTCTTGTTATCTTTTCCTGTAGGATCCTTGTCTGGCATTGGTATTAGGGTAAATTCCCCTGATCATATCTTTTGGAAGAGATTGCAGAGAACTGAGAGAACTGGTATAATTTTTTTAAAGTTTCAGTAAAATACAACAGCAAATTCATTGTGTTTTATGCTTTCTGTTTGGGGACATTATTATTTCAATTTCCTTATCAGACATTGGACTATTAGATTGTCAATTTCTTCTTGTGCGAATTTTAGCAGATTTCCTCTTGCAAGGTATGACCCATTTCACGCAGGTTGTTGAATTTGTGAGCATAGCATTTCTCAAAATAATCTGTTATTCTTCTAGTATCCGTGGGGTCTGTAGTGATGTTCCCAGTTTCATTCCTGATATTAGTAATTTGTGTTCTCTCACATCATTTTTAGTTAACTTGGCTAGATGCTTGTCAATTTTATATATCTTTTCAAAGAACCAACTTTTTAAAAAAATTTTCCCCAGTGATTTCCAGGTTTTCAAATTCAACGATTTCTGCTCTTTTTTTTTCCTATCACCTCTCTTTGACTTACTTTAGATTTAATTTACCCTTCATTTTCTAGTTTCCTAAAGTGGAAGCTCAGCTTATTGATTTTAGATTTTTCTGTATTGCTATGAATTCTCATATAAGCACTGCTAACACTTCATCCCACCAACTTTCACAAGTCATGTTCCAATATTCATTTTCTTCAAAAATATTTTTAAATTTCTCTCAGGACTTTTTTCATTGACCTATGTATCAAGAAGTACATTATTTAATCTGTAGTATTTGGGGATTTCATGATGTCTTTCTGTTACTGATGTCTCATTTAATTTTGCTTTGGTTCTGAATGTATTATAATTGATATTTTTTTAAATTTTAAATGTCTGCATTATGGCCCATGTTATGATCTGTTTTTGAGAACTTGAGAAGAATTCTACTGTTCTTGGATAAAGTAGTTATAAACTTATTCTCAATTGATCATTGGTGTTGTTGAGTTCAACTATAACCATACAGAATTTCTACCTGCCAGATCTTCCCATTTCTGATAGAGATGTGAAATATAATAGTGGATTCATCATTTTCTCTTTCCGCTATACTAGTTTTTTATTTTTCTATTTTACTTTGTTACATGTGCACACATTAATAAGTTTTAAGTCTTCTTGGAGAATTAATCCTTTATTATTATAATGTTACTCTTACCCTTAGAATTTTTCTTACTGTGGCATCTGCTCTATTTGAAACTAATTTAGTTATTTCCATATACTTTTTTTAAAAGAGAGAGGGACACTGAGAAAGAGAGAAACAATTTTTTATTTAGTTTCTCATATGCCTTTGGTTACTCTTAGACTTCATTGGGTATGGGGTACTGGGTTTAGAGCTCGTGCACTCGTGCATGCCAGGCAAGTGCGGCAACCGCACCCACCGCTCCAGCCCCACTTGCATATACTTTAGATAGTATTAGAATGGTATTTATTTCTTTATCCATTTACATTTAGTCTATATTTATTTCTTTATCCATTTACATTTAGTCTATATATGTCTTTGTATCTAACATTTGTTTTACATCAAAGGCATATAGTGGAGTCTTGTTTTTGATCCACTCTGACAATTTCTGTCATCTGTTAGTATGTTTAGACCATTTGCATTTGCAGGATTCTGATATGACTGACTAATACCTAGAATATTTGTTATCATTTTAATTATAGTTCTTTGTTCTAATTTTTGCATGTCATTCTTTTTCTGCTTTTTTGTGGTTTTAGTTGAGCACTCTACATAATTCCATTTTATCTCCTTTCTCAGCTTATCACTTATAATTCTTTTTTTCAGATTTTAAAGTGCTTTCTCTAGAATTGTCAATATAAATTTACAACTAATCAAACAATGCTTCCATATAGCACTCTATCACTTCATGGATAGTGAAACTATCTTATCATTTTCCTTTCTTAAATAACAACAACAACAACAAACATCTTTTAGCATTTCTTGTGAGGCAGGAATACTGACTACAAATTCCTACAATTTTTGCTTGTCTGAGAACATTTTTATATCTTCTTTATTTTGGAGGATAATTTCACAGGGTGAAGAAGTCTAGGTTGCTATTTATTTTTGTCTCTCAACACTTTCTTTTTTGTTGTTGTTCTATTCACTTCTTGCATGCATGGTTTGTTGTGGAAAAGTTGGATGCAAAGATCCCATCCTCTATGAATCAAATATTTTATTTTTTTCACCTCTCTGGCATATTCTAGAATTTTTTTCCTTTATTGTTGATTGAAAATTAAATTCTCAGAGGTAATTTCTGTTATTTATTCTGGTTGTAATTCTCTAAGTCTCCCAAATACATAGTTTGGTGGCTAACATAAATGTGTGGAAATTCTCAGTCTTGATTGTTTCAAATATTTTTTCTATTCATTTCTCTCTTCTCTTCACCCTATTCTTATCATACATATGTAAGACCTTTTATAGTTGTCCCACTGTTCTTGGGTAATGCATACTGTTTATTCTGGACTTTCTGCTTTTCAGGTTGGGATATTTCTACTGGTATATCCATAAGATAACAATTCTATTCTCAGCTGTTGAGTCAATTAATAAACTTGTCAAAGGCATTTGTAATTATGTTAGCAATTTTTTTATTCCTAGCACTGATTGGGATTCTTTCTTAGAATTTCCATCACTCTGCATTGCCCTCCTATTCTCCTATGCTGTCCATGTTATCTAGCAGAATGTTTAGCATATTAATCATAATTGTTTTAAATCCTCAGTGCAATAGTTCCAACATTCTTTCATGCTTGTTCTTTTTGCTTTCAAGTTATATTTTGTCATTTAGCATAGCTTGTAATTCTTTCCTGAGAGTAGGCTGTGATGGACTGGATAGAAGTAACTCCTGTAAGCAGACCCTCAGTAACATGGTAGTAAGATATGGGAGAGGAGAAACACTTTCTGGTTTCATGATCAGGTCTCATTGTTTAAGAGGACTGGCGCCTCTGGACTGTGATCTCCACATGTATTTCTTATTTCCCACTTAAGTAAGACAGGACTGCTAGAGTGCTCTGCAATCTCTCGCACTGAAGAATAGAGCCCACTAGAGTTGGACTTCCCCCAGGTAGCTTTGGCTCTGATGAAACCCCAGCAGGTGAGATTCTGGTTAGCTTCCCGTAAGGGCACACCTTACTGAATTCTTTCAGAGTGGTTCATTTTTTGCCCTCTTGCTGGAGCCATGAGGGAATTTTCTTTGATATTCACTGTGAGAACTTGGTAGAGCTCTAAAATGTAAAACTAACAAAAGTGAGAGGAACTGTCCCCTGATGGCTGAGGTCCTTCTGGAGTGTTTATCTCTCAGAGTTGTCCTCTAGGCCTCAAGCAGTGCTTCAGCTACCCTGCCACTTGTTGCTGCTTGTAGCTTTCTACTATGGCAAGGTGTAGGTCTCTGCATTTGCCTGTCAGAATCTCCAGTTAAAGGGGTCGTGGATTGTCATGTGACCCCACTTCTGTTTTTGATAAGAAGAATTGTTGATTTTTCTTTGTGTTGAGCTGTTTACATGTAGTGAGGATGGGGTGACAATTCCCAAGCTTGTTACATTCTGGATCATAAACAGGAATTTCTATGCATCTCAGTTCTTTGATGGCAGGAACCATGACCCATACTCCACATATTCTTTCTATCAAAAAGATATTAATCACCAGGTAGTTACTAGATGTTGTTCCAGGTGGTGATGATACAGCAATAAACACAATGCATAAAAGACTTGGAGGTTATAGTGTAGTAATGGAAATAGGCCTTATAAGCATGATATTAGAGGAAATATACCATTAATGAAAAGTCTTTGGGGGAAAATAAAACAAGATCTTTTAATAAACAGGAACCATGATGGAAGGTGGTGACATTTGATGTGAAGCAAAGAAAAACAAGCGATAGGTAGCTATAGGAAAACCTGATCAGAAAGAAATCCATACATCCCACCCATATTACCTGTGTGACCTTGTCCAAGTTACTTATTCTCCCTGCGTCTCCGGTTCTCTTATTATTATTTTAGGATAATAATAGTAGGGTCTAACAGATAAATAATTGAAGGTATAAAAAGTACAATGTCAATTCATAGCATCACTATCACTCAGTACTGTTGCAAAATCATTATTGCCCATATTAAGATACTTGGTATTCATTTCAACGTGAAATCATTAGCATGCTTTCAGCATGGGGGCACTTGAATCCCTAATGATGCTTAGCATAGTAGCTGCTAAGTAGTTTATATCAAATCATTTGTCCTTCTGAAATTTTCTAAGTGAACTTTAATCAATTAACTGATCTCTGCATACTTAGAGACCAGCTACTCCATGTACTTCATGACTACCAGGTTTTTAATCTCAACTGTGTAGAACTCTAAGTCATTGCAGGACATGGACCTTGCTTTCAAATGTATTGTCACTAACTGAAGATTTTGTGAAGTTTGTAGTTCTTTTTATAGAATGTACTTAATTGGCTCCTTTTTCTTGATTGACAGTGCTTATTTCAGTCTTTCTTATTTCATGAAAAGTGGTAATGTTGGTGAAGAAGTTTTTAAAAATAGCAATAATCAACCATACAAAACTGATTAAACTATAAGCATGAATACTCCCACCAATAAAAAATCAGGATGTGTAACAAATTATAATAGTGGAGAAAATATCCAAAAACATATTTTATGAAAGTACAGCAAGTTATGAAAAATTCTGGAGGAAAATGATTTAAAATATCAACAGTGATTAAGTGTAACTAGTAGGAGGATAGGATTATAGATTACATTAATTTCTCTTGTCTTAGTTCATTTTGTGCTGCTCTGATAGAATACCTGAAACTATGCAATTTATTTTAAAAAAATGGAAATTTATTGCTCACAGTCTGGAGGCTGGGAAGTCCAAGGTCAACATACCATGAGGTTTGGGGCTGGAGCAGTGGCTCAGCGGTTATGGAGTTTGCCCAGCATGTGCGAGTATGTGAGTTCAAACCCCAGCCCCATGTACCCAACGAAGTCTCGGAGTAATGAAAGCCATGTGAAAAATACTGAATAAAAAATTGATTCTCTCTCTCTCTCTCTCTCACGTCCCTCTCTAGAAAAAAAAATGTCATGAGATTTGGCACCTGATAAAAGCCTGGCCTCCAGTTCCAGAATGGGCCCTTTAATGGTGCATTCTTCAGAGGGAGGGATTCTGTTCTCCACATGACAAAAGAGCAGAAGTGGGTGGACTTAAAGACATTTTATTATTTTTGCGTTAATTCCATTTTTGGACATGGAGCGATCATGAGCTAAACACCTCCCATCAAGCCCACCGTGCCCGGACTGCTGCAAGCAACAGTGATTCAGTTTCCATCATGAGTTTTGGAGGGGACAGGCATTCAAACCACAGCATCCTCTTTGAACTTCACTGTATTTTCTAAATATCTCAAGAAATGCATAAGTTGTTTTGCAATCTACAAAAAAAACTAGCTACAAAAAGATTAAAGAAAATAAGAAGATTCACAATTGTTACGAAGATAATTTAAATAAAATGACAGCGGATTACATCATTTAGTAAGATGTGTCCCTAGACTAAAATATGGCCAATGGTTTTTAGTCAAATTCTGGTTTCTTCTATGATCTTAGGACACTAGACTTCATTTTGAAGATACGTAGGAAATATACTCTGGTTACTGTCTAACAGTTTGTTGAGCAAAGATCATCCAAATAGGGAGATGTTTAACTGCACATTTGTTCTGAAACCCATGCATATGTCTCCACGCTACACTGTATATTTACATCATCAAAACAGACTTGAGTATGTTGAGAAATGAGAAGGAAATTCCTGCTGTCTGTTTTGTCCTGTTCCACATTACCCTTCAGGCCTCTTAACCATACTGTTCCCGTGTTCTCACTATAGTTAATAATATACAAAGTGTTCTCAACAGGCTCTGAAGCCTGTCCCATGGTCCCAGTCCCACACTTCTGCTACTTAGGACAATAACCAAATTATCAGTACTATAAACATTTTTGTAGAATTTGTTGAGTTGTTATCATTTTCTTCCACAATCCTTCCAGTTGCTGAACTCTTAAACTCTGGGTTCCGAGAGAACGAGAGAGTTAATTTCTCATTTCTTCTTTATACTGTACTAACGCTTTGATAATTATCTTTCTGGCGTGCTCAGCTTGTTTAGAAAATAATCATCAATGAGATACTTTAGGAAGCAGTCCCACGTCTCACAAAATCTTTGTTTTCTGACCTATAACAGAAATTAAACTCTCAACAAGCAATTCTCTACCTGCAGACATAAGCACGGGACTTAATGACAGTGGCAGGGACCCTTTAGAACGGAGAAGGGGAGGAGGGTGAGGTCATGTGACACGCTTTCTACTCAGGCTCAGCCCCTTTCTTTGGCATTTAGAAAAGTTGAATGACAAGTAAAGCACAGAGCTTAGGCTGCCAGGAGAAAGAAATGTGGGTAAATTTACTTATTTGCTCAGCTCTTTAAATATCCTGCATAGCTTTCAGGCACCAAGCAATCTTGCAATAGAGAAAAAAGCTCAGGATGTGGTTACAAGTTGGATTCCTACCTCTTGCCTTAAAAGTGTCTTAATGATCAGGAAAAAATAGATTCACATGAATACATCTTATGGAAAGCACTTAACACAATTGTTACTCAAGACAAACATCAGCAGCAGTGGATACGAGTGATAGGATGAGTCATTGTATGTGGTTTATGGCCACCACAAGTGAGTATCTTTTAATTCAGCCTTCATGAGCCAGAACATCTTTTGTAAGTCTTTGAGAGTATCCCTGGCATGGGCAAAATACATTTAGCTCTTCAGCTATTTGAATCAAAAGATTGAAGGAGAGTCAGTCTGATTTAAAAATGATTCAGGTGAGTGGCATATGGATGTCACAGCATCTATTGAAATAAATCTTAATCCATTCTTTTTCTCTCCAAGCATGGAATCATAAGATTCATCCACTTATGCCTGCAAGCCCACATACACACAGACACAGTGATACCACCTGGAAGTCTGAATAAAGTTGACAGGGTAGAAATACTATCGGCCACATTTCTTTCCAGTTAAACACATTAGTGATGCTTACTGAATCTTGTGTTGTCAAGCGTTTCTCTGGAGTAAAATTATGGCTTCCTGTTTTAGTGTCCTGACTCAAATTTGGAAGAACTTTTGATCTTTGAAGACATGTATAATTTTTATTACTATATTGATTATATCTTCGATGCTTTCTTGGTGACACCTTGGAGAATTTGTACTTTGTGTGAGGAAGCCTAGCTTGGTTGTCACTACTGTGCAGTGATGGTCTTTATTCATTGATTATGCCATTTCTTTTTGTTGACGTGATACAGAACTTTAGAATTCTTCTCAGCAAAATGCTTCAAGAAGATACAGTAAATCAACTAGAATGATCTTGTGAAATGAATCCTACTTTCACTCATAGTGAATATCAGACAACCTTAAAGTCAAGACTGTGATTGGCAGATATCCACCCCAACCAAAAGAACATGTGACAATACAAAGTTCAGTGATGGCAAATACTAACATAGGGACTCATTTTTAATCCTCACTACTTCATATTCCAGTACATTAATATCTTGTCTCTACTTCATGTAGTCCTTGACTACATTCCTTATAGAACCCAGCACTGCATGGGGCCTTGTGTTGTGTAATCAATAAATATTGCTGACCAATCCATTGAGGTGGTGATGAGTTGTCTAAACCCTGCATTGGTATCCAAAAGAAATTTTATACCAGGAATCAAAACATTTGAATTCGATTCCCCTTTATACCTGCCAACATCTATGGTTGGAATCAAGTGCTTCACTTCTGTGGACCTTAGTTTGTTTACTGATGAAATTTAGGGGGATAAAATAAATATTTTCTGACACTTCTTCTATTAGAAAACTGTATCAACTCGTCTGAGACACGTGCATATGTAAATGACAATCAAGATACCTCAAAAGGAATAAAATAAAGAAAATATTTTTATTTATTTATTTATTGTACCAGGGATTGAACCCAGTGGCATTAAACACTGAGCCACATCCTCAGCCCTTTTTGTTTTTTATTTTGAGATAAGGTCTCACTAAGTTGCTGAGGCTGGCTTTGAACTTGTGATTCACCTGAGCTGCTGGGATTACAGACATAATATCTATTTTTAAAGATGGGACTACTTTCTTTGCCTTTCCATTTTTATTCTATCTCCTACATTTGCTTACTCAATTTTCTTAGACTAGAGAGTCCAATTTTCAGGTAGGATGTGGATCTTGGAAATGGTGCAATCATCCTCCCCCCACACACTTGACTACACATACATTAGTGAGAAGACTCGTGATGAATTACTGATTTCTTGACATTTGACTCAGTTTTTTTTTTTTAAAGAAGGACAGTGAGAGAGAGAGAGACAGAGACCTAGAAAATCATTTTTTATTGAGTTTTTCACATGGCTTTCATTGCTCTGACACTCTGTTGTGTACGTGAGTTGCTGGGGTTTGAACCCGTGTACTTGTGCATGCCAGGCAACCACTGTAACCAATGAGCCACTACTCCAGCCCCTGACTCAGGTTTATTTTCTAACAAAAGGAGCCCCTGAAGTCCTGGCAATCCCATTGACTAGCACCCAGATTAGGCCCTCCTCTTCTCTTCCCTACCATTTCTGCACATGATGGTCACATTTCCAGCAAACTCTGCCCCATGTAAATGCTATACTTCCATCTAGATTGAGCCCAAATGCCAGCTCCTCACTGATGTTTTTGTAATCAAACTTGACAGCGTTGCATGGTCTGTCTGCAGTATTTCCTCAGTACTATGTGGCTGTATGGAAGAAATCATGTAATGTAATTTTAAAATATTGTACATCTATATGTCTCTCCACTCTACTAAAGTTGTCATAATCTAGGTACATCTGGGTTATTTTAGGGGATATATTAAACATGTTCTTCTAAGATTCTAGAGCCTATCTAATCTCTCATTTCAAAATAAGTCCCAGCATGCTCTTCAGTAGCACTCTAATGTTATAAAAATTAGACTCAGATACTTAGGCATCTCAAGTCCAGAATCTCCCTAGAGAATCTCCCTACAGTTCTCAGCCTTTATAAAAATGAAGCTTATCAGAGAAGAGGGTGAACAAGAAGACTGTAGGTCCTGTGATGTTAATTATTTTTTTAAAGAAGAATAGATTATCATATTTTAAAACTAAAATCATAATTTTCCTTAATGTTACTCCTCTGATTATCTGAATATATTAGGAAAGAACCTGTGGTCCCAGTTCTTACAGCCTTATTCCTGGCCTTCTGGTCTTTACAAGACAGCTGACTTATACAAGTACCTGATTGGCATTTGACAATTCCCAAGGGATTTACTTTCAAAGTAAGGCATTTTTCATTGATTTTCTCATCTCAAAATTTACCACAGACATCCATCTTCACACAGGTATGAGTGTGTTTTTCTGTGTGCAGATTTCATATTTAACTGTACATAGGATCATGGGTTTAAAGCTTTAATCTGAAGCTACCATACAATCGCAATTGTGCTTACCTAATAGAAAAGAATGACTTTTTTTTTGTCTCTACTTCCTTCAAAACCTCTTGCTAGACATATCATCATTATTGGTGATCGCTGACAACAGACCTTTCCTAGTCTGGTTCTGTCATTTACTTGGTAGACGTGTTGACTGCAGCAAACAATCCCCTATCATCAAGTTTTCCAGATGTTTGCACAGCGGGTTCAGTGTTTTTAAACTATCTAAGTGACGGTCCCTAATGACAAATGTTCATTTTCAAAATTAAAGCTTATTACGAATTACCTGCCAAGTACAATGTGTCAGGAGAGACTGAATGAATTAGAAAGTTTGTCCATTGAGAATGAATGAAGAAGAAAAAACATAAATGAGGCAAGCTATTACACGTCCTGGAGGTACATAAAAATAATTTTAAATAACAGTCATTTACTAAAAGCTGGTGCATTAATACTTATGACTTATTTTAAAGAGGCCTGTCCCTACCTTTTGACATGAGTCAGCCTTCAACTTTTTTAATGAAAAGAGTCATGGCCAAGGAAGACAAAGATAATCTTTGATATGAGCATGCTTTTCTCTTTTAATCATCACTTACAGTGGTTCAGGGTGTACTGGGAAGAAATGGCCCCAAAAGTCTGAGCTCAGTTTTGTCTGAGCTTCCTTCTAGCTGTTTGGTCTACTGCTGGTCACTAATTCTCCAACTCCAATTTCTTCAACTATCACTTAAGAATAATAAGACTTGAACTCTAGTTTCCTCATCTCTTATGTAGGAATAATAGGGTTGTGAATATTCATATCTGAATGTGCTTTGTAAACTATAAAGTACCCTGAATATATACTGATGCCATCACGACATCCTTTACCAACTACTACCATGTATTAACTACTTAACTCTTTCCATAAATCAACTACTCATTATGCACCATATTTTAACTACTTACTATATGTAATTATCTTCCATTATTCTATAACCATTGAAGACAGATAATAACAGCTTCATTTTCTAGATAAGGAAACTGAGTCCTATGGTAGATTATGTGATTGATTTAAGTAACTGGTAGGATGGATTGAGCAGAATTGAAACCAAAATGTCTGATGTCAAAATAGGCCCTCATCTTCTATGCTATGCTGATTTGCTTTCACTCTGAGAGCCCAATGGTGAGTGATGTCACTTGGGCAAAAATCATTCCAGAGCTTCCATTGAAAATTGTTTTCAGACACAGATTGATTAAGGCATACAAAGCAAGCATCCTGTCAACTTTTCAGAAACTCATCTTTCTGACCCCAAAGAAAATCCCTCACTCTATACATCTTGCATTCCAGGCAGGAAGGCAATGAACATCCGTAGTCCAGATTTCCCTTTTAGAGGATTCTATGAGATTGAAATTCCCTTTCAAAATGGATATGGACTTTTCATTTCAGAATAGCAGTGGGTATCACATTAATTATAATTGTCATTGCAATCACATGGTAGTTTAACTGTTGTTTTTTTTTTAACATATCCAACTTCCAACTAGCCGGAATTTTTAAATTACTGTATCCCAGAACCAAGAATAGAAGGTGCATACTAATATTGGAAGAAATGAACAACGTAAATTCTCTTATTGCTCGTTACCTAGGAGAATTTTTGGACTCAGTTGGAGAAATATGAAACCAGGTTGACCACAGAGTCAGGGTTTGCTTCCTAGGGCAAAATAGAAGCATCTAGATTTTCCATCTTTAAAATTATAATCAGCAGCAGGAAGCAAAGCAATACCACTGTCCCTGTTATAGAAATCTAAAGGCTTTTTTATAGAATGCACAGCAGCAAATGTTATCATGATGCTTGAAGAAACCATTTTCATTATCAGTTGCTTTTTTTCTCTCCAATTGATTATGACTTTTCCTTTAAAAAATGCATTTAGGCAAAAATTTTCTATGCTTGATTTAGCTCAAGGGAAATTTTTTTTGAGGGTGAGGAGGGGGAGAATACTCTGAATTGAATCCCTTCTGCTGCTTTCAGCTAGGCACACAGACCAAATATATCACATTTTACTATAATTAGCTTCTGTTACTAGGAAAAAGCATAACAATGAAAAATTCAGCTACATGATATTACTGCCCCTATTATGTAAGTCAAAGAATGATCACAAGGTTAAATCTTTTTTGCATATGATGTGTACGTTCAAGGTATAAAGGTTTGAGTGGCCAGGAGTAAGATCCTAGAGAAGTCATTTCTTCTTTGTTTGAAAGGGCTGCCTTGAGCTGAAGCCTTATTGGCTTGGAAACTTCCCAGGTGAGCATTGAAAGCCATCTGTGCTAAGGGTGATATCAGTTAAGACAAACTGAGTTAATGGGGCCACTCGTGGTGGAGTGTGAATGTATTTGCATATCTGGCTTAGCCAAAGAATTTTCTCAAAATAGAGGGAGGATAATAGATAAGGATTTTTCGTTTTGAAACTGCTCTTTAAGATTCTTCAGAAAAAAAATACATAGATGAGAAACTGAGGCAATACCCATTGTGCTGAATAGAGAGGTAATTCTCTTGAGAACAAACACTGAGGCTTGTTTGGGCAAAGCAGGGGATTTAAAGGTCTAGGACAAAAAAGGCTTTCTATTTCATAGAGAAAAAAAGACAAATACCTTTAGAACAATATTTTGATTTAGCAGATGCAAGGGACCTCTGAATTTAAATTTCAATGTATAAATCCCAATTTTGCCATGTAAAATTAATAATGGATTTCTCTAAACTCAAACCTTCTTCTACCTCTGCTGTAATTCTCTTAAGAAAGCATTAAATAAAAGCATTTAACTTTAGTTGAAAATCAATGGCACCTCAGTGAAGCATGCATCTCCCAAATATTATGGAGTCAAGAATCATACGGTTCTGCTAGTAAGACGTGTGGGTCCTGGCTTTGGTGGTAATAGCTTTGTATAACACAGGACTCTATGAAAAAAAAATGTTAAAAAAGAACTAAAAATCCAGAGGGAACATGCTCAAAAATTTTTTTGAAAGGCCAAACCAAATTCATCACATTAAGTAATGATGATGATATGGTAATGGTAGGAATGAAGATATTAATAGGTAGATATAATATTTATTTACTGTTTCTTCTAGAACAAACACTTGCTAGATACTATATGCATCATGCCATTTTATTCTATTAAGAACTTTGTCCCTTGATGCTATTAGCATTATTTCTAGGGCATAATTGAAGAAGGAAGCACTGTATGTGGGGACATAAATAAAGTTAAGATGAATTTAAATATTTAATTATATCTTGATCTATGGACACTTTGATGATGCATCAAAAGGTATTGTAATGTTCATCAATGTAGAAAGTGCTTTTTCCTTTTGCTTACTGATAAAATTGTATTCATCTTTCACTGTGGTGATGATAAAGATGAATAAGACATAGTTCCTGCCTGTTGGGACCTCACAGTCTGAAGAGGGAGGTGAAGTACACATTGAAAATCCAAGTAGAATTCATAGCAGCTGGTGGTACAATCGATAATGCAGGAGTGTTTAAGGCTACATACAGGTGGGCATAAGATAGAAAACAGTTCTCTGAACTGGGGCTAGTTAGAGGAGAGAGGAATCTCTGCAGAGGACAAAGCATTCCAGTTGGGTTTCAAAGATAGGTAGACTTTTAATAGATGGTGATCTGAGGCCCAAGGAAAAATTTTTATCTGCACTGCCTTTGAACCTGGATACCATGTTATTGGGAGTTTTTGTATGTATGAGCAATAATGTAGATAAAAATTAGATGCTGGAAGATCTTTGTTGCCACTCTAAGGGGTTTAAACTTTAGTAGGCATTCCATGCAAGGTCCAGAGTACAGGTATATTATACTCAGAGTCCTGTTTTTTAAATTTAATTTTTAATTAGTGCATTATAGTTTTACATAATGATAGGATTTGCTATCACATATTCCTAGGTGCACAAAATATAGCAATATAATTTGGTGAAATCTGTCCCCACCCCAGAGTCCTGTTTTGATAAGATTAGTCTAGCAATGGATTAAATTACTTTATCCAATCTTTACTCAAAAGGTGAATAATTATCATGCCTTTGCCACATGCCAAAATTTGCAAGAGGCAACGGGGATGTATTGGTAAACATGCCTCACTCTCTGCCTTTGTAGAAATTATAATCAAGAATATTATTTATAAAACAGAATAGTGTCACCAATGCTACAACAGAGAAAGGGCACGATTAAGTCCTATGACCTGTAGTGGTAAAAATGGAAGTGATTTCCTATATAAAGTAATTTCAAATTGTTGTATTACACATATGCAAATATGTGAGTGTGGACTTGTTCTTCGTGCAGGGGCTTTATGTATGGAAGGCTCAGTGTTTTGGAAACTCAAATAAGGTTTTTTTTTTCCAACCTCAGGTAGTTGCACAGGGTTTCTGGTTGCTTCATTCTGCAGTCTGGGCTCACCATCTGCCAACTTCCAGGAGAACAAGTGAAGCATTATGCACAAAGACTTAAGGAGCGGCTGGAGTGGTGACTAAGTGGTTACAGAACTTGCCTGGCATGCTGAAGGATGGGGGTTCGAACCCCAGCACGATGAATATAATGAAGTGTCAGAGCAATGAAAGCCACATGAAAAATTAAACAAAATTGATTTTACCTTTACCTCTCTCTCTCACTGTCCCTCTCTCTCTTAAAAAAAAAAAGGAAAGAAAGCAAATTGTGTTGAATGGAGGTAGGTCTCTTCAGAGACCTGAAATCATCTGGTCTGAGACTTAAAAAAAAAAGTCAGACATGCTTGATTTAGTCAAGACTGAAACAACAATTCTGAGTATAGCTTATATCATTTGTCCATACACTCAACTATTCAGTGAAATATTTGTTTTTTTGTCAGGACAATGGAACTTGTGGTAGTAGAAACTTGCTTGTCTGATCTTTTAATCAAAATCGATCATTTCTTCTAATCATATTTATTTTTCTGTACCTATCTAAAAAGCACTTTTAATGGATTATTCTATCTCTGTGAGATGTTTGTAACAGTGTCCTCACTTTTCTGTGGTATTTTGAAGAAAGGACTTATGTCCTCATCTCTGTGTCTGTTTAACCAGTGAAACACATATATGTGGGTAGAAGTTTATTGGATGGATTAATGGATGAAGGTGGGATATATTTTCTGTCCTTAGAAACCTTACAGTGTAATAATGCAGATCAAACATACTTTGATAATTAAAATATTCTCCACCATTAAAACCATGATGCTTTCTCTTTTCAATTTGTTTATTGTTGTGGGGTCACAATCTTATCATGATCCTAAAGATCCCGTAGAACCCCATAGGATACTTAAAGTCTGAAACAGCTCTTTTTTCTGTTAGCTGAAGTTGACTTTTAAGTCATCAAAAAGTTTAAATTGCTGTTTCTCTGGACACTGGATAAAAAGTAACACCAGAGTCCTCATCGAACAATTCAATATGTTATTATTTCCCCTCGGATGACATGAAATGGAGGTGGATCAGAACAGAATAGAATTCTAGAAAATGTCTGCATTCATCATTAACTCAGGAACAAAACAAAAGTATGCTTCTGCATTTGCACAGAAAATAATTAGTACATTCCCAGCTCTTCTATCAAGTGGTTCCATTTTAGCATTCTTTCCCCACAAGTGTTACCATGCTTTTCTTCTTTCCATTCAGTAGTTTGGTACATCTTTATTGATTGCTCTTTGCTGTGGACTTTGGTCTGGCCAACAAGGCAAAGCAGATTGAAAATTCAAAAGAATGCACAACTAAGTGGAGGAAAAACAAAAACAAGATGAAAAAATCTTCTCACTCTCATTCTCTCTCTCTCTTTCTCTGTTAAAAGTTTCAAAAGGATTATCTACATAGACTTCTGTTGTTGAGTGACTTTGTTTTGTATATATTATTAAAGAAGTCTATGTTCACGTTTCTTTGGAGCAAAATGATTCATTAATACAAAAATCACTTTCCCCTAATATTAAGGATGTTAGTTTCATAATGTACTCTAAAAGTTAGGGAAAAAATGTATGATGTAAGGTGAGGAGATGAAATTGTTGTAAGCGAATGTAGTTCCTTAATTCTAGGAAGCTTCAGATTTCTCATCTGTATGATGATAATAATAACATCTTTGAAATATTATGATGTCATTTTGATAATTTTAAATTTAATAGGCCTCAAAATACCTGCCATTGTTCTAGTATCTGATAGACTATAATTTGTTATTGGGTGATCACTTTGTTGAGAGAGTATACTAGCCACTCCACCTGTATTTTCTCCCCAGCTCTATGAGGCAGATCTCATTTTGATCTATTATTGACTTGAAATGAGGAATATAAAAATAAAAATGTAAGCTTTGGCATAGATGACAGAGCTAGTACAAGGCAGAACAGCATTCAAACCTAGTTGTTAATGAAGTATGGTTAAAAGTTAATGTTAAACCATCTGAGCTATCTCCTTCTGTCAAATAGAAGACAAATCTGAACTCTGTAAGGAGATACTGTGTTTGAAAAAGGGATGGATGGAGCTTGGAATGGACTATTGCAATAGGGATAATAGCAGTAAAATCAGCATATCCACAAAGTCAGAGTTCATTTAAAAAGTGGAAGGGATTCTTTTATCGAGAGGAAAGAATAGGGTTACATCACAGTCATTTTTAACCGAGGACAGCCTATTAGGAGGAACCATTAAGGAGAGATTTATGCTGACTCAGGATGAGAATCAGTCAAAATCCAGGGTCCTTGGAGGGAAACTTGACCAAAGTTTCATGGGCAAATACTTTGCTCCAACTAATTAGTATGAGAAGAAGTTCAGCTAACTATTATGAGGCAAATAATAAGAATTTAGTGTTTATGATTGACATTGTCATAGGTAAGCTAGGGAGAACCCGTGAGTGTCTTCTAACTCATGGAGAGGAAGACGCTGGGACACAATTTCTCTTGTGTCCCAAGCACAAGAGAAATGAGGGATTCCTTAACCCTCACCGTTTTCTAGGACCACAGGTTTCAAATAAAGCGATACGTCACTTCCCACTGGCTGGACACGATGCAGATGAAATAAGCTTTGGAAACCACTTGTTGAAGGTGACAGTGTCCCTGAAACACTGTGGGTCAATTGAGTCAGTGTGTTTCAGGGATTCTTTGTTACATCAGGTTACCCAGTAACTAATTAATGAAGTGCTCCACTTAATACCCATTGTGATTTGGGACAATGCACCTCCTGTCAAGAAACTAAAGTTTCTTTTCTGCTAAAGATGGCATTAGAATTGGCAACCACAGTCTCTGAGCTCTGACCTATAGAGATCTGTGAAGGCATAAAGACTTGCCCGTGTGCCCTGTGGTTGGATGTGTGGTCCGAAAGCTGAGTGTGCTCTAGTCTTCTCCCTACTGCTCTGGCAGCACCAGGCCCCAGGACGGGAAGCCACTGAGAGATGCTTCGGCTTTGAATGTCAGGGGTTGTATACACTCTTTCATCAGCAATTCAGAATGATGCTATCAAGGTTGCTTTTGTCTTTCATTCTGCCAATCATTTGTCTAGTATCCCATTTGAATTGCTTGCATATAAATAGGGTGATTTTTTGATTTTCTCTTTTCCAGACTTTTGGAGTCTCCACATTCTCTTTTGATAGATTCTCCCTGAAATTATTTCTGTGTCATGCAAACTCAGTTTTGGGTGTTGTTTCGTGCCTTCCCAAATGCCAGAGCCGGTTTCCCACTTAATATTCAAGAAGCGTTCTTAAAGCTCATCTCTTTCAGGAAAAGCCCACAAAACTCACCAGTGCTCAGCTGATGACTTATTTCTGGCTTTGTTGTTTCTCTGCATTCAGATTCTTAGCATAAGCTAGTTGAAGCAAGACTCTTTGGATCTTATTTATTACCCAGTGCCTTGAGCAGAGAGCACTGCAATAGCTGTAAGAATTATCTAATTGCTAAATCTTTGGGGATACTCAGATTTATGAAAAAGATAATACTAGTAATAAAAAGGACTCTGGGGGCTATAGTGGTGTCTCCAAGGTTAGAGCGCTTGCCTGGCATGTGGGAATACATGGGTTCAAACCCCAGCATCCACATGTACAACTGTCAGAGCAACAAAAGCCATGTGAAAAACTCAATAAAAAAATGATTCCCCCCCCCCTCTCTCACTGTTCTCTCTTTAAATAAAAAAAGGACTCTGGATTTTAAATAAGGCTGATAGCCTAAATTATGTTTTCAATTAAATAAATAAATCTAAATTTTCAACAGAATACACAAACTTGACTATGACCTTCACATAATACCAGGAGAGCAGAAATAGCGAAGCAGTCATCTTCAGGCATTTAGATAGAGCAGAGTGGGTAAGACCTAACTTCAAACATCTATTGGTGGTTCACTGCTTATTTCACTTGCAAAGCTATTTTAGCTTTCTAAGTCTTCGTTTCCTAACAATAATGCTTACAAATAGTTTCCATGTTGGGCTAAGTCAGTCAATATCTACTTCTTCTTTTCTTTTCTGATCTCTGTCCTCTTCATGTCACTGAACTCTTGTCTACCCTGTGTCTTCCTTTTTACTATTTTCTCCTCATTTATCTTCCTACAAAATTTACTTCCTGGGCAAATAAATACAGGGATATCAAAGTCTAAAACAGAGGAAAATATAGAAATAGATATAAAAAGAGAAGATGAAGGTGCATTTTGTACAGATAGTGTCATGAGAAGAAAAGGGGACTGACTTTTGCTGGTTTATTTGACAAAGAAGGTAATTTGGGTGACTGAGTTACCTGGGTTGGAGTTTCACAGAGCCTACATTTATTAGGTAATTGAAATCTCTCCCAATTACTTTGAGCCAATAGATCTAGTCCATAAGCCCAATGCTGTCAAATACTGGAGCTAAATGATCAAAAGAAAAAGAAAACAATAATCTCAGGAAAAAGTGATTCATTAAAAAAGTAAAAGCTTTGTCCTTAGGAAGTTTGGATGTATATTTGTCTGTCCAGAGCTCTCTTTGGGAACTTTTTGAAAGTTCATGGCAGTGATGGGGCAGAAATTAACCAGCTGGGGCTGGTTTTCAGAAATGGCTTCAGCCCCTTAGCGGTTTGCCAAGTTTATGTTAAACATCTCCTATTATTGAAGATACAAGTCAAAATCACTTATCAGCAGTTCTTCTAAATAGCAAGAAACATGTATTAAAGAGGCCATGAAGGAATTTCTAATGAGAAAAAATGCTCTTACTTTTTGAGAAATTAACTGCTCCAATAAATTGCAAAGATAAAGTAGGAAAAGTTATCACAATAATGTCTGTTGTAATAAAACTAAACTCACTAGCTGATATCCATTAAAATGCCAGAAGGTGAGTTAATGATGTACCATTCTCCTAAGTGCCCCTATGGTCCTTCTCTGAAATGTGATTTTGAGAATGACATTGAAAGAGTATGGTGGAGTTACATGGAGATACTATCTATGCACATGTTCTACAGATTCACCTCCTATAGAGTTTCCAATATATATAAAGTTTAAAAAGCAGAGTATGTTAAATGAAACTTTCAGGAAGGTGAAATAAAATAATCTTAGGACTTAAAATTAATTCTTTAAGCATAAAAGAAATGAAAGTCAGAGGAGAGAGAAATCAGACTGAATTGCTTGCTGACATTGGGAAACTTCTGTCCAAGATCCCGGGACAAGGGTATGGAGTCATGGGAACTGATGGCGTCATTGAGGCCCACCTAACACCTTCTATGGGTCTATGAAGGTAGGATAAGATTTTCTCTCCTTCTCTCGTTTCCCCACCCCTCCTCATGTATCTATGGTAGTTCTAGATTGTGTTGCCATGCCCCTGCTGGGTGGAATATGTGAGCCTGACCAGTTTCATCCAGGATTGGATTTAGCTCCAGGCTCTGCAAATGAGTGAAAACATTCGACCTTTGGCTCTCTGGGTTTGTCTAACTGCTCAGCATGATTTCTTCCATAGCCATCCACTTATCTTCAAAGGCCCCAACATCATTGTTTCTAACTGCTGAGTATAATTCCATTGTGTATATATACCACAGCTTTTGGATTCATTCATCCAATGAGGGGTATCTGGGTTGGTTCCATAATTTATCTATTGTAAATTGAGCTGCTATAAACACCGAGAATAGGGTGGGATCTAGGGAGACAATCAACATTGCAAGATTCTTTGTACCCCCAGAGAATACAATAATACTTGTTCAATCACTTAATCCTGGAAAATTCACAATTTAAGCATTTATATCACTTGTGGGGTGAAATGTAGAAAAGTCAAGAGATGGGGGGTGGGCAAAGTGGGGTTAATTCTGGTTTAAGAACATATGCCTAACACATGATGCGTTGTATGCATTTAAGATTGTACAATAAACCAACTCCTTAATAAAAAAATTAAAAAAGAATGCATAAAATAATGAGAGAATGAAAAAGAAAATGATAGAAAAGTACAAGTAGAAATTGAGGAGTAGTCTACAGTAGGAAGTTTGGGGGCTACAGGTATTATTATGTGTTATTGAACTTCTAGCATACACAGTAGTGATCAGAGTGGTCATGAATGGTGAAAACAATTGTGTGTAGGTAGTGGGTAGGGAAAGAGGAAGATCCAGGAGAGGAAAAGTGATGTTGAGATGCAATGAAAGCCAAGGATTCCTATGCATGCTTACTCAGACTCCAAGGCTGAAATACTCAGGATCTGTTTGTTTCCTCATGGAGAAAGCCAAATGGTTCAGACCATCTTTCCTACAATAGCAGTAAAAAAAAAAAAACAGAGCTGCTTCTGTTACATATGTCCCAAGAGAGCCAGGCAAGATCCTTATACACATACACGCATTATGAAAAATTAAGTACAAATGACAACAAAAGTAGTGAAACAATTACCCAAGAAATAAAGGAAATTGAAATCTGACAAAATTCTATTAAAAGAGAAGGCATGAAGAAATAGTGCAAACCGTGGCAGAAACAAACCTCTCTGCTCTGAGCCATCTGCACCATCCATCAGCTGGTAATGGGACTCACAGTAGCAGCAGAAATAATCAAAGGAAGAGTCTGAAGAAGGCATGACAGCACTAATAGATTCTTTTCCAGGTTTCTGGTCTTTGTTTGTGGATAATTGTAACATGTGCATGGGCCCATGATACGCAAGTATCCCTTGTGTTTTATTTAAGCAACACTTCAGAAAGGAATTTCTTCAATCTACACCATTGCCAACTTATGTTTGCAAAGAAGAAAACCTCTAAGTAATATATAAATTCAAAATTTTGAGTTGACTTAAAGAATTATAGAAAATTCTCCAAATTCCTCATTAAGTCTACTTAATAGGTTATCTTATACAGTGAAGGAAAGTTGGTTATCTTATGTGAAATACATTTCACTTTTAAGTTATGGTCAATTCATCTTATTCTATTTTAGGACTTGAATTCATGTATTATCAATACTTTTTACATATTATTCTATTTGTTGAAATGTCAAAGAAATATAAAGTGAATATGCTAACATGCATAAGACCAGCTTATTTTGAGAATGAGGAAGTAGTTTTGAGAGAATATGAAAATTAATAAGTGAGTTAACTAAGCTCATTCATACCCACTCAGGACTGTCTTCAAATATGTCTTACTCTTTTGTTAGAAATGAATCCTCAAAATATCAGTACATCACTTAGGATTTGTTGGTTGCATACAACAGAAACAAATTCTGATTAATTTCAGAAAAAATACTAGTAAGAAAAAAAGTTCCAGAAATTAGGCAACTAGAATTAATGGGCAGTTTCTTCAAAGTGCTATTCTTAGCATGAGTGAAATATGATGGTTTTCGACACATGTGTTGCTTAGATCAATATTAAAATATCTGGAAGAGAATTTAACTATGGTGTCCTGCCAATGGAAATGTTGAGACATATGATTGGTCAGTTTCCCAACAGTATCATCACTAAGGAAAATGGAGCTATTGTAACCAAAAACAGAAAAAAATGGAAGACAAAATAAGTCTACATACAGTTAAGGGCATTCATGGTGAAATATTAACATACAAAATATTATGAAAAACTCAACATGATGAACAGTTTTGAGATATTTTAAGCTATCTAAAACTGAAAATTAACTGCATCATTAAAATAAAGGAAATTATATTGTATTGATTCATATTGAACTAATGTTTGCTAGTGATGCACTATATATCAATAACAGTAATAAAAATGTTTCACATACACTGTCCTTACATTATCATCTGAAATTTCTGTTAGAACATATGTTTTTATTTTGCCCTCATGGAAACAGGATCAGAAAGTTGTGTTGACTTGCTTATTGTAACTCCATAATTAGATGTATGATTTTCTTTAGAACACAAGTCTACTAAATTGAAACTTAGTCCATTTTGTCTATGTTTCTATTATTTGTGCAGACTGAAATTTTTGAACTAATGGTTATAAAACATTAGCCTTGTACCAATAAGGAAATAAGACATGGATAGTGATGTAAAAAAGCAAATGCTAGTTTTAAGTATTTGTCAGGGTTGACGCTAGGTCTGGAAATGTGGAACCTAGTATCCAACATGAAGAGCTCAGGTGTATGCAGCAAACTGAACATTTGTTTACCACAATTCTGTCCAAACCTCTCACTAACATAAGAATAAATGAAGAGAAAACAAAATAATACAATAATAACAACAGCAACAAGAACAAACACTAGGAGAACTACTGGGACAACTGAAAGGACAATATTTTGGACCATAGAAATAGAAAAGGAGTTAGGAAGACGAAACAGAAACCTAAAACATTTTCTGCATCTAACATGCCATTTATTGTGAGATTCACCATTAGTTTATTTCATCAGCAATGGTAACTGTCAGACTTGTGAGTTAATTGTCCAGTTATCTGTTGCTCTATAAAAACCTCCAGAACTTGACAGTAATATTTTCATTATCCGCTCTCGTAGTTCTGGAGAATAACTGGGCCAAGCTGGCTTAGGGTCCTATGCAGTTATGACAAGATGGTACCTGGGGCTGGAGTTACCTCAAAGATTTCTTTATTCACATGGTGATGATTAACATTAGCTGTCACTGGACACTTCAGCTGGCCTTATTGGCTGGGAAACATAAACATTCCCTATACATGTAGCCTGGGCTATTCACAGCCTGGTAGCTGAGTTATGAAAAAAAATCACCCCAAGGCACTCAGCTGGGGCTGGAGCGGTGGCTGGGCAGTTAAGGCGCTTGCCTGGCATGTGGGAGTATGCGATTTCAAACCCCAGCACCATGTATGCAACGAAGAGTTGGAGCAACTAAAGCCACATGAAAAACTAAATAAAAAATAATTGATTATCTCCCCCCCCCCAGTGTCCCTCGCTCTTAAAAAAAACACACACACACACACACACACAGCTGGGCAGAAGTCATATTGCTCTTCAGGATCTATCTTCAAGTCTTATCAACCCCACACTGCTGGTTGAGACGGTCATCAGGGTTGAACCAGGTTCAGTGAGAAGACATACATCCCAGGTTTCAGTGGGAAAATACAAAGATCAATGTACAAATATGACATGTGGGATGGATGATATCATTCCAGCCATCTTTGGAAAATTTGATCTGTCCTAATGCTATTGATTAGAAGATAGTTCTGTGTGCTCAAAAAATTAAAATTAGAATATCATGGGACAGAATTAATGAACATGGCAATTGCTTATAGTTGAGAGAATATTGAATGAGACAGTCAAAATCATGTTGCAGAACATTGGAAAGTTCAGGAATTTGAGGCATCAGCTACCTCAGAGCCCTTAGAAAGCCAACAATTAGTTGAAAGTTGGGGTAAGAAGCAGTTATGACCATGAGACTTTCTTTATCTTGAGTGTCTAACTCTCCCTCTTACTTCTAGCTGGAGAAAGGTTGTGTTATGGTTTGGATGGAAGGTGTCCCCCAAAAGCTCAATATGTAAGACAATACAGGAAGGCTCAGAGGTAAAATGATTGGGTCATGAGATCCTTAAATCAATCAGTGAGTTAATTTCCTGAAATGCATTAACTGGTGGAGTACCTGAAGACGGGTAGGGTGAGCTGGAGGAGGTGGGTCAATGGGGTTGTGCCTTTAGGGTATATATTTTGTATCTGGTGAGTGGAGCCTCTCTCTCTGCTTCTGAGGTAATGCCTTGAGCCACCTTCCCCCACCACACTCTTCTGTCGTGATGTTCATCCTCATCTCGAGCCCTGAAGAATGGAGCTGGCTTTCTGTGGACTGAGACCTCTGAAACACTGTGTCCCTAAATAAACTTTGCTTCCTAAAATTGTTCCTGTTGGGTCTTTCTGTCACAGCAGTGAAAAATACTGACTAAGACAGTTTGCTATGTGGAGAAAGTAAAGTCAAGAACTCTAGGCTTTCCAGATAAGAAGCATATTCTAAACAGGGATCAAGAAGAATCTGCATATTGAACAAAAAGCTCCTCATCTTTCTCCATGCTAACTTCCAGGACTTTGTCAGGGAGGTTTAGTTTCATCCTTTCCCTTATAGACAATGAGAAGATCTCTGGAAATACGAGATTCATCACTAAGCAACCATGGGCTCAAAAGCTACACAGAAATATCTACAAAAACGGACATTTGGGCACATTGGGACAAGGTGCTAAGATCCTATCTCAGTGAAGACTTGATAGCTCAGAGCTGCAAATCATCTCTGTGGGGATTTAAGTTGAGATATGAGTACTGGAGAGGAATCACTAGGTATGTATGCGAACATTCAGCATTAAAGAATACTTAATAGAGGAGACTTGCCACAAACAGAGATAAATGATAATCAAGAAAACTTAAAAAACAAATAATAAATCTTCATGAATTTTTAAACTTGGAGAGAAAAGGAAAGACATTACAATCTTGAAGAAAAGGATGATAAAGAGTGGAAAATTACAGAATAATATATAGCTTTTGAAATATTAAAAATTCAACTCAACATGTGTGAGGCCCTGGGTTTGATCCTTAGCACAACAATTAAAGAGAAAAAATAAAAGCAGAAAAGGGAAGAAAAAGATAAATCTAGAAATATTTAAGAAAATGGAATCAAAAGTAGAACAAGATTTTTCTAAAGGAAGTAAAAGCAGGAGGGCTGGAGCAGTGGCTCAGCAGTTGGAGCACTCGCCTGGCATGCACAAAGACCTGTGTTCAAACCCCAGCACCACATACACAACTAAGTGTTGGAGAAACAAGTGCCAGATTGAAAAAAAAATTCTCTTTTTCTCTCTCTCCCACCCTTTCTTAAAAAACTAAAAAGAGGAATTTTCTAAAAAATAATAATTGATGATGCAGGAGGTTCATTATCTGACTAATATAAATTTTAAGAAAACAAAAATAAAACAAGAAAGAATTAAAAAGAGGAAATGATCAAAGACATAAAAAATATAATTTCTAAGAATTTCAGGCTCACTATAGCACTGAATGATGAGAAAACAAAGAAACACAAAAAAGAAAAAGGACCCGCAGAGATGCATGCGATCATGAAATCCTTGAAACTAGAACAGGTTAAAATCCACATACTCCCACAAAGACAGCAGCAGGTCATAAAGAAAGAAGCAGCAGAACGGCAAGTAGCACTGTAAACAAAATTAGAAACAGCCATGGAGTAATTAGGCACCTATTCTAGCATCTCAGAATGTGTGTCATCAAAGCAAAGTGGTATCTCAGACAGAAATCTAGGAACACAGAAAGTTTGGTTAACCATGAAGAAAGGACAAAGGCCGAGGAGAGCAAGTTGGCAGCTGAGAATGAAGGGCAGTGGCGACCTTCAGGAAGAACGTCAAATAGATAATCTGAGTTCAACTACATGCAAAACAGAATCTGAAATTAGATTGATACTAGTGAAGAACTTAAGAAAAATTAATGATAGGTGCATACAAAGTTATGCAAAAATTAATTCAAAAAATTACTTAAATCTGAAAAAAGCCCTAAAATATCTCATGAGAAAGGGAATTGAAATATAGTGCTTGAGATGGCTCAGGGATGAAAAACAATTACTTAGTAGTTATAATGAAGTATTGAAAATTGCTTTATCTGAATAATTTATATGCAACTGTATTAGGTGAATGAAAGAATTTAAGGTACATAGTAGGGATAATCAGGTGATAAGTTTCCATATTTTATAGTAGGAAGGTAATGAAAAATGTCTAAAATTTATATGACAAGATACAAAAAATATTAGCATGTTCCTGGGATTAGGAATTGAGAGGAAAAGGAAAGGTTGTTTGATTTGAATCTTAAAGTATTTACCTTTTTGAAATAATACATAAGCACTCTTAATGAAAATAAGAATGAGTTTCAAAAAATATAAGAAAGAGGGGCTGGAACTCTCTTTCTTATATGTTTTATGAGAAGAAAAAGCACCAGTGGTTACATCGCTTGCCTGGCATGCATGAGGATGCAGGTTTGAACCCAACACTAAGTATGCAAGGAAGTGTTGGAGTATTGAAAACCAGGTGAAAAACTAAAAAAATAAAAATTGCTTCTTTCTTTCTCTCTCTCTCTCACTGTCCCTCTCTCTTTAAAAAAATTATACATATATACGTATATATATATGTACATATATGTATGAAAGAATGAAGAATTTGAGATTAGAAAAATAAGGTCTGAATCCCCAACCATTTACCTGTTATTACCTTTGTGCCCAGCCAAGGTCTTTTCTTCTTTGTCTGAGTTTCAGGTCTGTAAAATGGAGAAAATCATAATGACCATGTGTAGCACCATGCACACTGAAATAATGCACATTTATGTGCTCTCTTTCATTTAAACATCACAAAGTTCCCATGATTTTTGTTGCTTTTTCTCATACCCATTTTACAGTTTGGATAAATGTATCACAGAAAGGTTGAGCAATTTGTCCAAGTTCACATATTAAGTTAAGTTATGTACAAGAATTGGAGCTCAGGCAATAAAACACCAGAAATATACCTGACACTTTTCACTGCAAAATTAATATGGAGTTTAAATAAAACCACCTAGCAGTGTACTTCACAAAGAGTAAGTGCTCAGTGAATCTGTGCTCATAAATGAGTCATTGAATGTTCACTTAATTTCATTAAGGGCATAAGACATATATAATGTAAAAGTTATAATGGTGATGTATTGAGCTGACATAGTTATAAACCAGGCATTACCAGGACTCTAGGGTGTGATCTGTCTGGATAGGTATTGAAATATACAGACACACAATCATCAGGTTATCCACACTTTAATGAATCATATGATGATCTCAGTTTATTCTGTTAATATATGCTGCTGCTTAGTTTGAAGAGGTTTATAGGTTTTGAGTGATATTTTTCATTATGAAAGTCTGAGCAAGTGATGGAAATCTACTGCTACATAATAGCCAGAAATTATGTTTTTCAAATCTGTGCTTCAAGAAGGAATTTCTCTTCTGTCAGTTCTTCCTTCTCATCCTGGTACTGGATCAATTTCCCCATTGATCATGCTAATGTGCAGCACATGAGGCGTGCCACCCAGAGCTGGTATGCCTAGAGTTGGAAGTCTGTTGGGGTGGGGATGGGTTTCTCATTGCCCTGCTCTGCTTGGCCTTTGTACAACATTTTCATCCATCTCTGCAGAATGTTATCAAAGCCAACTTGGATTTCATTTCAGTCAGCAGTTAATTATCACAAATCAAAAAAACACTCTGCTGTTAGGTTTTTAAATGCCTCAGAGAAACTTTAAAGAATGGAAATTTTTTTTTCTTTAAAGCTTTAAAGACGTAAAAGTTTATAAGAAATATTTTGTTAGCTACATGTAGAACTAGAGCTCAAACAATTGATTTTTATTAAATATTCAAAAGGAAATGCTGAAAGGAATTTGTTCACTGTTAAGAGAAATTCATTTGTAGACCAGAATCAGGAAGTTTAAATTGAAAGAACTCATAATTTTAAGTTCAGTGGGTTTTATCCTATTATGCCAGATTGTCTACTATTTTAAAAAGTCTCATTGTACATTGTTAATTATAGAATCAAATTAATAAATATTATTAATAGGAATGTTAAGAACACTATCACTGGTTACATACACGTGTCACTCTGATAGCTTGTTCAAGAATCACAGATGTTTAAAACAGCAATTTGACTTCTAAGGTTCCTATTTCCAGATGTATGAAGCAATTTTTCATTGCTGCTCATGACTACCAAGCTCTAAGAATTGATTTTATTTTCATCTGAGACTTAGAAGAATTAGTTTTGAATGAAGAAAAAAAAACTGAGAAATACTCTTGTTTTTAAAATGGATGCATATTATAACAGCTTCCTTATTTAGTGGTAGCAGCCACACTTTCTGAAGACCTTTTGGATTTGTGCTGGCATTTTTTATAAGATAAACATTTGATACATATCTATTCTTACCTCTCTGAGGCAAAAAAAAAAAAAAAAAAGTAAATCCTGTAATGTCAGCATAATACATTAGGTCTACTAAACTTTAAATAGTTTTTGGTTTACTTTTTGTTGGTTATAAATGGCTATTCAATTCTAATTTTAAAAATGGTTTATTTATTAAACTAATAGTTTATTTATTAGTTAGCAAATTTCAGAAATATATCATGAGTCACTTTCTAAACATAGTGAACCTTGCTGCCATCCACACTAAGAAAAAAATCAGTAATTACTATCATCTAGCAAGTCTCCTGGGTAGTCAAAGTTTGGTAGGGAACAGCTATCCTTGAAAAACTATAGATATGCTGGGTCATTCAGGTTAACATTCACTGTCAACATTATTATGCAAATGTTATAGGAAACCAAAAAAGGCAATTCTGTAAGTGTTTTCAAGTTGTGTTTGTGTTGAGAATAGATAGATGGTACAGGTGGGATGAGGGCTTCATTGGGATCTCATTTGAACATAGTGGATCATGGTCATAGCTTCAGAGAAATTAGCACTGGTGTTTGAATGAGTGGTTCTTTGGTTCAAGTGATTACGTAAGGGAAAACTAAGGATCAGGAAGAAGTACAGAAAATGGGTTCAGACTTCAGTTCTGAACCCATTCAAATGTTATCATTGCTACGTTGGGGGAACATCTCCTACTAGGAGAATCCATTGACCTACGCAGTGATAGATTTAAAATACCATCCTAAAAGGAAGCAGGTTGCTTAGGGAATCAGGCTGCAGATTGACTCACGGTTTGGAAACCTGGTTAAATTGTTTATTTGAGAGAGATAAAGGAAGCCAGAAGAGCAGCAAGACTGTATTGTGGTGCTCCACAGTGTGACTTTGTAATTTGTATACAACTTGGTGGAAGAGCACTGAATCAAGAAAACTTAATTTTGACAGGTCTGATGTATAGTCTATTTTGGTTAACCAAAAGGAACACATACATTTACTACATTAGAGAAATTTCCATTATTTTTCTCTCAGCCATGAAAATCGATTTTGATGTGATTACACTCAGAGGCTGCTTGATGTGCCTCTGACAGGACAAAATGGATAGGGACAGTGGGTGGTGCATGCAGCATGTGGGATACTGTGGTTAAGCTGGCCTCTACAACAATCTGAAAGTAACAGGATTCAAATACCAATTAGGATAACTTGCATGAAAATGGGCCTAAGATAAAATAATGACAATATATTTAAGTGGTAAGGAAAAACATTTTAATAGATCAAATAAGCAGATATTTTTTATCATCATTTTTACCGTAAACTTTAGAGAAGTGCAAAGATACCACTAGTGGTAATCAGTAAATATTTCATTTTTTTCTTTAATAGGAATATTGAGCTCCTATTAAATGCAAGGTATTTATTTAAGAAGTCTTTATTGAACTTCAGATTTGATGAAAGTAAAATAAAAAAGTAAAGTAAAATAAGTAAAATAAAAAAACAACAAAGAATTATGGACTATGGTACCTGGAAATTTTCTTTTCCTTCTCAGATTTCTTCTTTTACTATTTATAAAACTATTCTTACTTTTATTCATTCACTCAATAAATATTTATTGAGCACCCAAATGAAAGGCTTTTTTTCTGTGTATCTGGGACACAATAATAAACAGTCCTTGTTATCATGGGGTGTACAGTCAGGATTGCAAACAAGTAAAGGGAAATTAGAATCTAGAATTTCTTAAGTTCCATAATGAAAGAAACATGGAGTTTCACAGGAACACCTGGGATGGATGCCTGATCTAGTGTAAGTTCAGAGATTCAGGGAAGGGCATTCTATCAAAACAGATAAGGGAGAGGGCGGAGGTGGCTCAGAGGTAGAGCACTTGCCTGGCATGTATGAAGACCCAGGTTCAATCCCCAGCACCACATACATGGCTAAGTAGCAGAAAAGCAAAAATCAGAAGAAAAAATAAAATTAAATATTTAAAAGAAAATAAAAATTGATACTAAGACGGATAGATTCTTTTCAGTAAAGGTTTTCAGCAGGTGGATTTACATGAGGATAAGGATCTTCAAGGAGGGAGGATATCAGGAAGAGGAAATAGCATGCTCAGGGTTAGCAATGGGGAGAGTACATGACCCAGAGAAATAAGATAAAGTGTTTATATTGTAAAGATAATTTTATCCAGGGTCAAGGAAGAGAAAACCATGACAAGGGGGCTTGGAAATTGTTTTTTCTTTTTTGGTGGTGATAGGGATTGCACCCAGGGACACCCTACCACTGAGCTACAACCCAGCTCTTTTTATGTTTTATTTTGACATAGGATCTTGCTAAATTCCTGAGGCTGGACTTAAACTTGCTCTTCTCCTGACTCAACATCCCTAGTTGCTGGAAGTACAGACCTGCATCACCATGCCCAGCTGGGTTTGAACATGTTTCTAAGGAAAAAAAGATCATTAAAATGGTTTTAATAAATATATGTATATATATGTATATGTATATATATACACACACATACACATATATATGTATATATATAAAGTATATATGCATATACATATATATACACATATATAAAGTATATATATATATAAATATATATATATATTTAAAAAGAAAATTAGGGAATTGCTCAAGTGCCTAGGCTGGAGATGGTGGTACTCTAAACAGGAACATTGGCAGTGAGGATGGGGAAAGGTAGTAGACTGTAAAGTTTTTTTTATCTTTTTGCTTGTTCATTTGTTTGGAAAATGAATTGATATGAGCATATGGTTGACTGGGTCTGGGGACTGAGGAAAATGATTGACAATATAGCAACTGAAATTTATGATGAAGGTACTATTTGAGGCATTATCAGTTTTACAAATTGTGTAGGAATGGTTCTCAATTTCTTGTCTCATATGGGAGAGAGAAGAGGAAGGAGGAAGGGAAGTGGGAGGGGTAGAGGTAAGGAAGGAAGACAGGTAGGCACACAAGCAACCATATATAAACTGGTACTGAAGACAAAAAGTTAAGGCTCAACAGCTGGACAGAAACTACAACTTCTGAAGCTTCCCTGGGGAGTCTGAAATAGTACCTATACCACCTGGAAACTTCAAAGAGTGGAAGGGACATTTGAATATCCAGTGCTGGGCCAGATGAGATTCTGAAAAACAGCTGAAATGCTCACAGGCAACTGGAATCCTCTGACTACCAAAACAAAGCTTGCAACATCCTGAATTTATGCTCATATATGCTCAGACTCTCGCTATTAAAGCAACAGACACACTGTACTATGTAATTTAAGATTGCCAACAGAGGAAAGCAAGTCCTTATATCTCCAGACAAGCAGAAATGAAAAAGAAAAACAAAGACCAAGAAATCATAGCAGCAGCATACCCAGTTGATGAGAAAACAGAACATCGAACAACAGTGAACATGAGATAACATGAAATAAAAACTGCAATTTTAAAGGCACTGAAGAGTTTATTAGAAATGAACAAATGGATTTTAAAATATATAACTTTTAAATTTAAACATATGGTGGTTAAAACAAAAAAACATTGACTAGATTGAACTGCAGAATAGATAGAGCTAAAGAGAGAATTAGTTATCTAGAATATCCAAAAGAGTAGAAAGCAGAGAAAAAGGATGAACAATATAAATATGAGACTGTAATTTTTTTATAGAAGCAGTGCAGGCCCAAATGGAAAGATTAGAAACAGGCAATAATTGAAACAATAATAGATTTTCCAAAGTTGATGAAAACATACAACTACAAGTTGAGAACTCATCATGTTTCTCAAGTAGGGAAATATAAAGAAATCAAAACTATAACATATTGTAATGAAGCTTCAGAGGAATAAAGTCAAAACTTGAAAAATTGTCTAAGTGACATTAAAGTTCGACAATGTTGACTATTTTGGTTATTGGTTTTGCTTTTTTAAATTTATCATACTACTTCCTGGGACTCTCACAATTCTAGCAGGTCCTGTATGTCCCCAACTGATGAAACAAGTTAGCAGTTAAATATGAGCACTTTTCTTGAAGAAGTGTACTCATAAGCACATCTCTGAACTGAGTTAATTGTTTCTAAATGCTTTTATTCTGACTTCTGGAAAAATCATATAAGATTAATGCTGTTATGTTCACTTGAAAAAAGGAGATGTTGGGGTAGAGGACATTGTATGATCCACCCAAGGTCATGTGACTAGGAAGTGAAAGTGATGGCATTATTGCTGGACTTCTAGTTCAGGATGGATTGCTACAAGGAACAGTATTCTGAGGAAATGGATTAGTCCCAATTCTAGAGAGTCCTACATTAGAAATCTGCAATTTAAAAAGCAGAATACAATGGTTTTAAATTCCTAACATAAAAATAATATAAATAATTAAATAATAGCCAACAGGAAAGAACAAAGGACCAAAACAATAAAAAACAAAGGAATAAACAGAATATCCCTGAAAGAAATAAAATACTGGCAAGATCCATATGACTATTACAGGCAAAAACAATCTTGGAGAAAAGTGTGAGAAAAAGCCATTTGAAGATGAATAAAGGTGAGAAGTAATCCCAAAATTAAACTAAAGAAAATTCTAAAGAATATATTTAAAACAGAAGAAAATAAAACTAAAATACACATATGTGTGGCACACATGTGTTGTGAAAGTCAGGAGGAAAGTGATCTAATTTAATAAGTGCTGTGGTTCTTAAATTATAGTGAAAGAGAAGTCAGATATTGTTCAATTTGGGATGTCCTAAAACTAAATTGAATAGTAAAAAATTTCAGGAGCTTACAAATTTAAAAGACCAAGAAGGAAAATAATGGAATTGGAAAAACACTTTAAATTTTTTGAAACTAAAACATAGTAAAAAGAAGGAAAACACAAATTAAAAAATAAGTTGGTAGAAACAGATAAAAAACATCATAACCTCAGAAGATAATACATGAATAATGCCTATCATATGAAAGACAGATTATCAACTGGGCCTTTAATGCCACTAGGGGTTGTTTATAGGGATTTGTCTAAAAATTAAAGACAGAAATCTCTTAAAATCGAATGATGGAAAAGATATACAAAATAAATACTAACTGAAAGAAAACTGAGAAAATTATCTTCATCAAGAAAAAATATAAGTTAAAGTTAAAAAATGTGTAGGGATATAAATTATTATCATGTAATGATAAAAGGCTAAATTTACCAGAATTGCCTAACAGTATTATATTTCTATGCTACTGAGAAAACTATCTCAAAATGAATAAATAAAATGTAAAGGAGACTGAGAAAAGTTAGCAAGTTCTTCCTTGTGGTAAATTTAACATAAATTTCTCAATTCTTGATGGATTAAGTTAAAAAGATAATTGGTTAAAAATAAAGATTATGGGGCTTGGAGCAGTGGCCCGGTGGTTACAGCACTTGCCCGGCATGTGTAAGTACGGAGATTTGAACCCCAGCATCACATTCACAGCTAAATGTCAGAGCAACGAAACCCACATGAAAAACTAAATAAAATTGATTTTTTTCTCTCTCTCATTGTCCCTCTTTCCTAAAAAAAAAAAAGGATTATAGAAGAATGTTATGAATGTAATGCATGTATATTATATATAGATAAAATATATATGATGTTCAGAGAGAGAGATGTTTCCAACCCAAAATAAAAGTATGATTTCTTAAATGTCTGAAAAATTTACAAAAACTTAATACTGATCATAATAGGTTTTAACAAATGTTAAAATATAGTCAAGATAAAGACCGTATTCTCTGACTACAAGGCTATTTTTTAAAAATTATTTTGGTACTAGGGATTGAATTCAGAGGTGCTTTACTACTGAGCTAGATCTCCAGTCCTTTTTATTTTTTACTTTGAGATAGGGTCTTGCTAAGTTGCTTAGAGTCTTGCTAAGTTGCTGAGGCTGGCTTTGAACTTGTGATCCTCCTGTCTCAAACTCCCGAGATGTTGGATTACACATGTGCACCACCATTCTCAGAAGAAGGTTATTAATAGCAGATAAAGTGGTACACACATACACATGCATGGTTCTAAATATCTCATGCAGTATTCTAAAATTGTTAAAACTGAATGATAGCACTGGCAGAAAACTATTCCATATTAAAGCTTACTTAGTAGAAATTTATTGAATCCTTATATATAAAAATGAAAAGCTGATTATTAATGAGACAAATGTGTAACTATAACATATAAGATTAAAACTTCAGCCTAAATACGGAAAGAATCTAATAATACTGACAGCAAATTCAATAAAATGCAAAAATAATTATACAATTATTTTTAAATCACACAAATGTTGGTTCTTTGGAGATATTGATAAAACAGACAAATCTCTGAAATAATTGATCAAAGAAAAAAGAAAAACATAAATTAACAAGAATAAATGGGAAGATTGTTATAAGCACAGGTGCACACAGATTAAAAAGAATATTTAATAAGAGGTAAAGGTTGAGGCCTGAGTTGTAGCTCAGCAGTTATGGTGCTTCCCTGGCATGTGTAGGAGACGGGTTTGAATCTGAGCACCACATACACAACAAAGTGTCAGAGCAATGAAGACCAACAAAATTTATTCTCTCTTTCTCTCTCTCTCACTGTCCTTCTCCCTCTTAAAAAATAATTAGGAGGGGCTTGGGAATGAGGCTTTTGTTGGATAACTAACACTGCCCCTGGATGAGTTTATATAACCTATGAAAAGAAAGACCTTGAGGAAATATACGTCCACCATGAATTTATGGACTTTCTGGGATGATAAAATGGTGACATTGAATAGTCAGTAGACACAGAGGCTTAAAATTCAAGAGAGAGAGAGAGAGAGATGGATAGGTAGTCAATCAGAAATAGGTATTCTCTATACATCACTGATTATTTCAAGCAATGAAAACATGTCTACCTTTTATTTTCAACATTATTTTACAAATAATCCACCTGAAGTTAGATGAGTTAAATAGCTTCTCTATGAGATACTCACCCAGCGGGTGCAGAATAAGAACTCCAGCCTCCACCACAGGCCTCCTTTCTCTAACACTGCCCCACATGTCCTCATTGGAGCTGGAGATTCACAGTGTGGGGATCAGAAGGTTATAGTAGGAAACTGACACCCCGAAAAGAGAAAATATTCACTAGAAAAAATCGTATTAAATAAGAACTTGTAAGGGTTCAGGGCACAGTTCTTCAGGTTGCCAATAATTAAAGGAGACGCCAAGGAGAAAGGGAGGCACACAAAGGAGATGAAAATGAAACGGTCAGAGAAGTAAGAGGTAAGTAAGGAGACCTCAGTAATAGATAAGTCATAGGGAGAGGTCATTTCAAGAAAGAAGGAGCAGTCAATAGTGTCAGACCCTGCCAAGTGTTCAGGTAGATAAGGCTTGGAAATTATTTATTGGATTTAACTACAAGGCCATCATCACTGACATTGACAAGAGCAGGTTCAGCAGACCTGGGGAAGAGGAAGCCAAATTTTGGAAGGTTGTGGAGTGAAAAGGAGAAACAGAAGCACAGAAAGAGAATGCAGGTTTCCCTGATCTGCTTAGCTCTGCATGTGAAGAGGAAAATATATCAGAGACTAGAGGAGAAGAGGGGGTATTCTGTTTTTTTCTTTTTTTTTCCCCCAAAGCAGGTGTGAAATTGCAGATTAGAAGCAGATAAAGCTGGTGATCTGAAATACTTAGGAGTGAAGGGATTATTTATTTGTCAAATACTTTCATTGTGCTTACTCTTCTGTGATCTTTAAGTATTTTTTCAATTCTCACCACAATGCTATGAAATACAAAATATGTTACATCCCCATTCAACAGTTAAAATACGAGCATGAGGAGGTTAATCACCGTGTATGACCACAGTAAATCAGCGAGGAGCCGGAGTTTGAATCCTGCATCAGGCTCCAGTAGGGCAATCATCAGTGCAAAGAAACAAAGCAAAGCCTTTGAGCCAAAGCACCCAAAATTTAGCAAAGAACTTGAGCGGTGCACCTCGCATAGAGATGAGGATATTTTTTAATGTTGCTGTGGAAAGAAAGAGGTCATGGTGTGCAGAGGTTTGCAGATGACAGCCAGCAGGGAGTATGGAATGGCTGCGCCATATGGCACGTACTCATAGTTCAGTGAAGCCGATTTTTATTTTGCTTTGGTTTTGTCTGCATGAAGTGAAGGCACAAGAGTTGGAAGAAACATGATAGAAGTAGTAGACTCTGAATATGTACCTTGAAACATTTGGAAAGGGTATAGAAGTAGCAGTCACAACTTCAGGCAGAAAGTAGAATCCTACAAGAGGGAATACATTGTGGTTTAAGATCAGGGGGAAAGAATAAAGATCAGTCCAGAAAAGGTTAGTGTGGTAGTGCATCTCTCTAACAAATATAAAGGATTCACCGGGGAAAGATGCAAGCTACTAAGAAGAAACTGAAGAGATGAGAAATTCCTGGGAAGGTAGACATATAATTGGATATATTTAAATATTGAGTATGGAACATTCTCATTGAAATAAAAAAATGGAAATAAAAATAATGCATGAGTATATCTTAACACTCAATTATTTTAATAATTTTAAAGGTGTTTTACTTCATATACTGCATTTTCTATAGAGATAATCATACTTTACATAGTGATTATTTTGTTTCTTCCTTGTGAATCTTTGTGCCTGCAATTCTCTTCTGCGTTTTCACAAAAATATGTTATATACGTATGAATATTTTAATGTATTAAAAAGCAGTCTCTATTCAAAACATTTGTGGAAACTGGAATCTTAATTTGATCCAGTGTTTCTGGGTAACTTTACAGATATTCATATGGTTTCCCCTTTAAATATTTGTATATCTGTTTAAGCTCTATGAAGTATATCAATAAACCTATTAATATAAAATAATAAATAATCACCCTTGAAGTTTTTGGAATCTGTCCATTTCTTTATATTATATTTTTTTTAAAATAATACCAGACACAAATTGGCAGTATTTTCTGGAGGATCATAAAATCTATAATCCTAAACATAGTTGCTATGTGATGTACTTTTGTAGGCTATTTTTGAAGGGTTGTGGATCAATATTTTGTCAGCTTCATAAAGTACTGTCTATGTTCTAAAAGAGTTTTAATAACAAAAGAATGATTTTTTACTTAACTTTTCCGCAGAAGTGTCTGAATTATCTTTCCCTGGTACCATTTTTGGGGTATGATGTTTGGTTTGTTTTATGCCTCCTCATGTGTTCTATTTGTCCGGGTTCTCCAGGGACAGAACCAAGGACACATAGGTACAGATCCAGAGCTCTATGAAAGGGGGTTTATTAGACAGTTGACTCATGAAATTCTGAGCCAAGCCAGAGAAGCTGATAGTGTGGTTCTCTCTAAATCCAAAAGCCTCAGGACCAAAAAATCCAATGGTGTGCTTGTCAATCCAGAGCCAAAGGTCTGAGAATCCAGAGGGCAGCTGTTGTGAACCCTGGTGTCCCAGGGCTGGAGTACAGCGAGCACATACCCACTCCAGGAGAGAGAGGACATCTTTTCCTCTGCCTTCTTGATGTATCTGGGCCCTGCTGATTGACAGCATCTTTGCACACTGAGGGTGGACACCCCAAACTCAGTCCACCGGCTCAGTGCCAATCTCCTCTGGAAATGCTCCCACAGCCAGTTCTCTCAGTAGTCCTTAGTGCATTCAAGTGGGCATGGAAAATTCATTATCACATTTGTCTTATATGATTTTCATGTCTGAAGGTAATTTTGATACTGTTTTTATTCAGAAATTTGTTTGTTGAACAAACACACAATCTTTTAATGAAATAATATAATATATATGTAGATTCTGAAGATTAGATTTACCCCCTAGAGTGCCCTCCACAATTACCCACCCATATCCCTCCCCCTCCCCTTCCCAAAACATCTCTAAAACTGTATTAAGTTGTATAACATTACATTATCCGGATTTAAAACATGATAATAGACCTCCTTTCTCAATGGCCAGGTTCTAGTTCCAGCCTCCACAGATGAGTGAAGACATACGATCCTTGGTTCTCTGGGTTATGCTGATTTTGATCAGCATAATTTCTTCCATAGCCATCCATTTACCTTCAAAGGCTGCAATATCATTGTTTCTAATTGCTGTGTAAAATTCCATAGTATATATGTACCACAGTTTTTGGATCCATTCATCCAGTGAGGGACATCTGGGTTGTTTCCATAATTTAGCAATTGTAAATTGAGTTGCTATGAATTTTGATACTTAATTCATTTAAAAATAGTCTACCCACTGTATTTTCAATTCTTAACATATGGTGAGTTACATAAAAATAAAATTGTCTATGATATTTTTATTTTTTTATTTTATTCAGAAATTTATTTGTTGAGCAAACAAGCTTCCAATGAAACAATATATATATAAATTCTGAAAATTAGATTTGCCCCCAAGAGCCCTCCCCCAATTACCCACCCTTATCCCCCTCCCATCCTCCCCAATACATCTCTACAAATGCCTTAAGTTGTATGACATTACACCTTATCCAGATTTAAAACATGATAATAGATTTTAATGTAACCTTTCTTGTTCCCAAAGCTATGTGTAGTTGTGACACTCCTCCTATTATTTCCTTTCTCAATTAACATCTACAGGTTTGATTACTCATTCTTTAAATTATCTTTTGTATTTATTTTTTCTACTCTGATGCTTTTGTTTTTGTATCTCATTACCTTCTTGTATTCCTTATTCATTAATTCTTTTATTCTGCTTTAACTCATGGTTGTTTTGTCTAATCATCAATTTTTGAGATAGATGCTTTTCTCATTTACGGTATTTCTTGCTTAACATGCGTGCATTTAGTTTTCATAAATTCGCTCTAGATGGCTATCTGGGTTTATCAGCTTGTGTGACGTGTGGCACTCATTTACCTTGTATGATACACTGTTGTGATAGCAAACAAAATTTCTACATTGACCTCAAAGTTACTTATGACAATTTTATTTATTTTCCATGCATTTTGAACATTTTATTAATACAAAGTTTATCATATTGTCATGTAACATGATCCATTGATTTCCTTGTAAATATATTGGAATTTTGGTTGTTGGCCTCCTATATGTTCAGATTTTGCAAAATATTTGGGGTGCTTAGCTAGGTGTATTTTCTCTTTTATTTCTCTCTGACACTTATATTATTGTGAATGATACTCATTATTGCTATAAAATGGCTGTTTCTGTCTTATTCTTGTAAAATGCTTTTCACTTTGAACTTTGTTTGACTGGATGTTAATACTGTGACCTCTGTTTACCAAACATTTGCATTTACCTGGAAATATATTTGCTCCGGCTTTGCTTTTAATCACTTAGCTTCACTTATCTTGAATTATTTTATTTTCAATTCAAGTCATGGGAAAGCCTTGCAGTTCTGCAGTCAACCCTCTGAGCCTTCGTCTTCCTGCTTCAGCCATTGTCCTCTTTGAAGATTTTCACATTCCATGGCCTTCCTGTGCAAAACTAATTCTTTCTCCTTCTATCCTTAACTGTATTCTCTGCACTTCATTCACATTTTTCTCAAAGAACAATTATATTACCACATTCATATTTTATGTATGCCTTCTCACAGTAACTCTGTATTCCTTGAAGAGAGGAATTGGGTTCTGTTCTGTTTTGCTTTCCTTTGTTTTTCTTTTAATTTGCAAGTACCCAATAACGAATGCCAATAAGGGCTTATGAAATAAAAGGAAAAATGATTTGCTGGAAGATTTGTCTGTAGGTATCAGGAAGCACTACAATTTTTCTCCATTGAAGATATTTCAACAGTGACAAAATTTTTTATATTCTATTGTGACATATATATGATGGGTATAATGTCTATTATTTATGTATTTTAGACAGAGTCTTGCTCAGTTTCTTGGGCTGGTCTTGAACTTGTGATCCTCTTGCCTTTGCCTCCCAAGTCCCTGGGATTACAGGTGTGCATCACCATGCCTGGTTTGTATAACCTTTATGTATATACATGCACATACATGTATGTATATACTCATCTATCTACATATAACTTTGTGCAAGTGGTCCCTGGCTTAAAGCAGTTCAACTTAATGATTTTTCAACTTTACAATATCCATTCATTGGAAACAACAAAATAATCTATAGTGTGTTATATGGCTAAACTTTAATGTTCAATAGGCTTGATGTATTAATTGCTTTTCTGACTCACTCAATCCCAATTTATAATGTGTTTTTCAGGATGTAACCCACTGAAATTTGAAGAGCATCTGTCTATTTATTTGTATCTCTGTATATACATTCCTTTATCTACATATGTATATATAGATATATGCATACATATATACAGATATATATATGCAGTCCTGTATATCTGTGTTCATATATGCTTGTGTATGTATACACATACTGCTGTAAACTGTTTTCCAATCTAGGAAACTATGAAGGCAGAAATATTTAAAGAGCAAAAAGTTTTCTTTATGGCTAGAAAACAAAATTATCATTCAATCCTTTGTTGCTTAAAACACTCCCTTTGAAGGAGAAAATCATGCCCATCTAACCCTCTGGCAAGAGTCTAACATTCAGGATATGCAAAGAACTCAAAAAACTTGATACCAAAATCACAAGTAATCCAATCAATAAATGGGCAAACAGCTAAACAGAAACTTCTCAATGGAACAAATGCAAAAGGCCAATGAACATATGAAACAAAAACATTCAACATCTCTAGCAATCAGGGAAATGCAAATCAAAATTTGTTTAAGATTTCGTTTCACTACAGTCAGAATGGCTATGATCAACAATATAAACAACAACAAATCCTGGAGAAGATATGGGGGAAGAGAAATTCTTATGTGTTATTGGTGGGATTGCAAACTAGTATAACCACTCTGGAAAGCAGTATGGAGACACCTCAAAAAATTGCAGATGGAACCCCATATGACACAGTTATCCCACTCCTGGGTATTTTCTCAGAAAATATAGATTTGGTATATTACAGCAACAAAGCTACATCAGTGTTTAGAGTAGCACAATTCACAATAGCTAAATTATGGAATCAACCCAGATACCCACCATTGGCTGAATGGATCAAGAAATTATGGTGTATCTATATAGATAGATACAGATAGATAGATGACGGATAGTAGATAGACCGACCATTGACTTCTACTCAGCTATTAAAAAAATCAAATCATTGCCTTTGTTGGTAAATGGATGGAAATGGAAAAAATCATGCTGAGTGAAATTATTCAAACCCAGAAAAACTCAAGGGGTGTATATTTTCTCTCATATGTGGAAACTAGAGTACAATATAGGAAAGAGTGAGTAAACAATAAGATTAGACAACAGACTCATCAAACATGGATTGCCAGTGGAGCTTGGGGCAACCTCATATAACAGGGTTGGGGGGAAGGAGACAGAGTGGGGGGCAGAGGGAGTTGGAGTGGAAAAGGAGTGTAAAGAGGGGGATAGATGACGTGTGCATGTATGAAAGTGTAACAACAAACCCTTCAATATGTAAAACTGTAATGAAAAAATCTTGCTTAAAAATTCCCTTTGATACTTTTATGTTCTAGAAAAATTATATTTAAAAAAATTAATGTTATGATCACTTTATATTTTATTCTAAACTGTTTATGAAACCAGCTCTTACATGGGAGAAGAAAAACATATCTTCATTGCCAACTTGTTTAATTCAATGTATTCCCTTAAATTTTATTTGGAGTTGGTGTATGGCCCTAGGTGTTCTTCCTAAAAACATGTTCTGGTAGTTTATATACAAATCTCCAAATAAATTAAATGAAGAAACATATCATAAAATTCTTAAAATCTTGCAAATGTCAATTTTGAATGTAATGCTTTAATGACAAATTAATATTGATTTTATATTATACAACAATACTACTTTTCTAAGTTGAAAATACTGCTGTTGAGCATCTCTGGGATAGTCATGAGTATATATTCCCTTGATGGGCACATATTAATATTAGTGGGTATTATATTCAGAATTAAAAGCAAAAAAGACTTCATTTCATTAACATTATTCTTTTTGCAGTTAATGCAAATCACTTCGTGGGTGGATAAGAATTTGTTCAGCCCATTTTTTTCTTATGTTCCCCGTAAATAAACATATTTCTTGATTCAAAATGAGAGCATATATTGTGCTGTCATTGATGTGCAAACTTCATTATCTCTAATTCTGGGTCAATTTCATCATCAGATAAAAATAGAAAGAATATAATGGCATCTGGTTGGGGTTTTCAGGGACAAATAAAGGTGTCAACTAGTGGTTAGGCACGTGAAGGTATTCCAGGTAGAAAGAAGGGAAGTGATAAATGTCATAAGGTAGAGGTTCACTGGGGAAATTAACTGAGTTCATTAATGGAAAATAAGACAGAAGATGTTATTTGGGGCCAAACTATGGAAATGTGAAATTTCACACAAATTTTTCTAACTTTATTTCACTATATACCCATGTTTACCTTTCATATATTTTGGACTGGGGCTTAATTTGCCTCTAACTTTTACTTTAATATAATTTAACTTTCTCTTACTCTATTTCATTTTCTTCTTCTATATCCTGTTTCCTTGTTATTTTCTTTTTCATTTCTGCTTTCTCAATATCCCATCTACACTTCTCTGATGTCCCAATTGCCTTCCAAATAAGAGAAAGAATGAGTTATGGGTATACTCGATGTTCAAAATATACTGCTGCTATAAATTTTAAAGTATTCTGCCAATAGTGTTTTCTTGCTTTATCTGACAGCTCCATGTAATGGACATGCAAATAAATATACAATTTATTGTGTTGTGTTTGCTGAACTCTGTCAAATGAGAATATTAGGAAAGAGGCATAGTTTTTTTATTCCTCCATAAACTCACCAATCCATTTACTCATTAAGTGCTACTTATTGAGTTCTGGCTGTGTAACAGTCAGTGTGCCAGGTGTTGAAGACACAGCTCTTATGTTGTGAACACTTAAGACCTAGTGTGGAGGAATAAAAAAGAGCAAACAAGTAAATAAAGATGTCGCTGTGTAATTGTATTGTGATCAATGCTAGATAGGAAAAGGCTAAGCTGATTTGATATACTACCAGGGGTAGACATAATTTATAATGACCAGCCAGCCCAGGCCTTGATGAAAAGTATGTTCTTAATGACAGGTCATGACATTAACTTCAAGACAAGCAATTCTTTGGAAAATACTTCTCTCTCTTTGGCAAGTACAATGACTATTATCTTTCAGGTCAACCAGTAGGCTATTATTTTTTTCCTCTTTTGATGATTCTTGAAATTTTTATTATTATTGGGTTTGACTCAATTCATCTTGCTGTGCAAGTATATCAAGACACATCTTAATTTAGGGTTCTGAACTCAATATAGAAAGACATATAATTACTTTTTTATTATAAGTAAAAACTGTTAGTCAGGACCCCTATATTTTCCTAAGGATGTACAACTTGCACGACCCCTCTCTTTAGGCTGTTGCTTAACTTTTAGATGTCCCCAAATAATTAGAACAACATTTGAACAGGAATGTGAGTTTCTATGTATTTCCATCATTCCTATCTTTACAACAGCTTTTCAAAAGATGATAGCACCATTTTGTGGCTGAGAAAATGGAATAAGATATTTGAGTAACCTTTCTAAGACCAACATTACAACAAATAATAAAATAAAAAATTAAATAAGTAGCAATTGAAATTCATAGTCGAGACTATTCTGTTCAGTGCTAAACATTTGAAGTTTTTATTTGAACTTTAAAACTTACTATTGGGGGTTGAATTGTGCTCCTCCATATATATGCTAAAGTCCTAACCATTAGTTCTTCAAAATATGACCTTACTTGGAAATGGGGTTACTACAGATACAATTGGTTAAGAGGAGGGTTTACTGGGGAGGGTGGCCTCTTATCTGATATGATTATTGCTTTTATAAGCAGACACAGACTCCTGAGAGAAGACTATATGTGACAAAAGCACAAATTGAAGTGCTAAGTTGCCGGGGATTGCAGAGAATCACTAGGAGCTGGAAGAATCAAAGAAAGACTCTTCCTAGTGGTTTCGGGGAGAGCATGCCCGGACCTTCTGATGTAAGAGCTGAGTTTTTGGAGAACAAGCATTTAGGCAGAAAGGAAGACTGAGGAACACTTGTGCAGGTTGTTTGAACCCAGTTCTAAAACCATGAAGTGACATACTTGGGGCAAGTGCTTCTGGAAGCCTCCCCACCTCCTCTCTAAATGCCCCCTTACCAAGACTGGCAGTGGGGCAGCCACCACTTCTGTTTGGCCAGGCAGGACTCTGTAGTAGGTGACTATAACAGTGCCCCCATTGCGAATGGCAGACATAGGTGCTCCTTTCTGCTAGTCTCAGGCAAAACACTTGCCTTCCATGTGGATGTGATTATGTTTTGTTCAAGCAAATTTCTTTTTATCAGCCACATGTCATTTTTCATGGACATATATTAATTTTTTTTCATTTAACTGGCAACAAGTCCTTTCCTGACCTTCTATGAAAATTTGATAGACCCATGGAGTAAGTTTCTAACAAAATGCTATTATTGAAAATACGCAGTTTAAGCAAAAGCAGAATAGGTACACTTCAAAGAAAGAAAGTTTTTTCAGTCATTCTTAGCTCCTATGACTTTTTCTCCTCTTGATGCTTAAAGATTATTTTTCTTTCTCTTCTCTTCCTCTTTATCTCCTTCCTTCATTCTTTACTTTGTCTTTTCCTTTCTTTTCTCTCACTCAGGTTTGAATCTTTACCATTTTGAATAGCGCCTGGACCCACAAAAATATGTTCAAGGAACACTGGTTAAATAAATAAATGAATGTGACTGTGTACATATTTGGAGAGAAATATAAAATAATTATGTTCCAGTAAACTATATGGCATCAAAAGCATTACTTTATAGGATCTCAATCAATAATACTACAAATGAATTGAAACAGTTTAATAGTCATTTCTTTACACTAGCCATGGTAGTCACAACTACAGTAATTTTTATGACACTATGAAAAACACAGATAAGTAGAAACTTGATAGGCTAATGGTAAGTTACTAACACAGTAACATCATTGTTACTGAAAAGAATGCTAAGTTTAAGCAAAATGATAGAGACAGGTATTGAAACAAAGAAAATCATTTCACTGATTCTTATCATGGGCTTCCATGTATTTAGAACTAAATTTGATTCTGAAAAAGTTTAACAAGACTGCCAAAATGGTTCCTGGCATAAACAAAGTAAAACTTATGACCTAGAATGACCTCTGATGGGGCTGATTGGAGGTCCTAATTGTTTGCAGCTCGGCCTTTAGTTACATCTTAGACTAGAATAAAACACTGCAAAGAGTTTTGATAATTAAAAAAAGAAATTGCATAGCAAATGGATAATGTGCTAATATTGTCAGTTTGAAGGGTATGGTTTCAGAAATTACAGCATTTTTCCCAAGTAGTCTTGTCTCAGATAGGTCCTCTCTGTCCTCTTTTGTCAAGACAGACTTGATAGATATTTCCAACTATTCATTAAATAATATTTAAATCATAAAGCAATAACCATCATATGACTCTCACATAACTATCTGTTTCTAAAAGAATTATAGCGCTGATGGCTTTTAATGGCCATTTACAATGCCAGAATACTCTTAGGTGATCTCCAGTGGAATCAGTCCAAATTGGTTACCCAGTGGAATTGATCTTTAGTTAAAGGTCAAATTCAATTTTACCTTCAAAATTGAGAAGACTAGGATGTGAAGGTTGCCTCTTAATAATAATCTTCAGCATAAAATTCACTCTGTATTCATTTTAAAAATCTTTAGGTGGAAGAAGAATAATGCCATTCTTCCACCTTCCCAAGATTCACAGGGATTGACAAATTGACATGGAGCAATCATATGGAGATTCAAATCATCAGTATTCATTCTATATAAGGCTCTGGAAAGAAAATATTATGGAACAAATAAGACTTGATAACACTTCACTAAGGACCCAAGTTTACTCACATTATCTAACAATTGCTGAACAGACAGGGACACCCCAGAGGGTGTTTGACTCTGTAAACCTCACCTTATAAAGAATTAGGGAACTTATTTTTTTCTGTATATAAAGTGGTTTCCCAAATAAGAGAAAAAGCTGGCTGGCTAAATTAAGCAAGTCCAGGTACTTTTTCCAAAATCATGCCACATACCATACTGATATGGAATGACAAGACCAGAAGTCACCCATATAGTAAAAATAGAAAAAATAAAGTAAATAAATAAAATAAATAAAGTAAAGGTGAGGCACAGATCTCCAAGAGGCAATCTAATCTTATTATGCCCAATGCTGAGATGCTCATTTCCCTCCCATCCTGTGTCTAATCTCCTTTCCTCCCAGTCTTTCCAGTTTTAAAAGGCGACTTAAGGGGCTGGAGTGGTGGCTCAGCAGTTACTGCACTTGCCCGAATGCGTAAGGACTCGGGTTTGAACCCTAGCACCAGGTACAGAAGGAAATGTCAGAGCAACGAAAGGCACATGAAAACACTAAATAAAATTGTTCTCTCTTTCTCTTTCTCTGTCTCTCACTGTCCCCTCTCTCTTAAAAAAAGAAAGAGCTACTTCATCTGGAAAAAGCCTTTTCCACACATCTCACTGCATGGCAGGTCCATTTTGCTCCTGATTTCAGCAGGAAGAGCCTATTATCAATACTGTAACTTGAGTCTTCCTGTTACAGCGGTGGGCAGAGCTTGTAACTAACTCCTCTGCATAAAACCCTGCAGTTGCTTTCACTGCACTTGGTGTAAGCTGAAGTCCTTCAGTGGTTCCCGGGTCCCATGTGGTCCTAATCTCCCTGAGGTCTTCTAGTACAATGTCCTTTACCGACTCTGCTCCATCCTCTGCAGTCTCCTTGGGGCTCCTTAAACCCCAGGCGCTATCTACCCTGTGGCATTTGCTTCGCTGTTCTCTCTGCTTACCGACCTCATTCCCCAAATATCTTAGTGGCTGATTCCCTCTCTTCTCTCAAGTTTTTGTTTAAACATCATCATCACCAACTCAATGAGATGCATTCTGAATATTTCTTACTTTAACTCATCCGTGTTACTCTTTTTAAATATTTTTGTCATAGCATATAGAAACATATAATATCATTTGTAGTTGATCTAGTTGGTTTTTGTTATTTTTCAATGCCATCACTGTAGTTCAGGTTCCATAAGAACCTGTTTGTTTTGTTCTCTGTTCATCCCAAGTAATCAGCATAATGCCTAATCCAGAGTGGGAACTTTATAAATATTTTTTGAACAAATGGACTTATCAGAAAATTCTATGGATTCTTCCTTCAAAACAGATTTCTAATCTACATCATCCCACGTTGTCACCAATTCCTTTGTCACTGATTTGGTTTTAGCCATCATTTTAATTTTTAATTTTAATTTTAATTTTTCTGGATTATTGCTTTTAACTTTTTAAATAAATTTTATTTTATTTACACTATAGTTTGCTCACCTTTATTCAAAGCACACATGAATTACAAGCAAACAAATATGGAAACAAATTTAAGATGTAGGTTAGATGGTGGCAACTGCCCCAATTCCCCAGAGTCTTAAGTAAAATCCACAGTCGCTATGTGGCCCCTCAGGTCCTAAGGGTCGCCACTCCTCCCCTCTTCTGTGTGACTCACTCTGCTCCGTTATTCTGGCCTCTTTGTGGCTGCTTCTGATTTGAGCCACCTGCGCTTGCAATTCTTTCTGCCTTGCATTCTCTTTTCGCAGAAATCTCCATAACTGGCTTCTTAGATCTGCCATGTCCTTACTGAGATGTGACTGTCTTGATGGAGCCTTCCCTAAGCACCCCACATAAATCCCACGCCCAATGTTGTTATCCCTCTTCCCTTGTTTCCTTCGTATTTCTTGTAGCTTGGCTTCGTATGATTTTGCATGTTTGTTGTTCACTGCCATCCATGGCTAGCACATAAGCTTCATAGAACAATGATTTTCATCTGCTTTCTTCATGGTGGTGTCCCCATGGTCTATCACTGTACCTGACAAATGTAGACACTCAATTAATAATTCTGGGGGAAAGAAAATGTAGCATGTACTCTTGGCATTTGGAAATACTCAAAGGAAATACATGTGTATTAGTCAGTGTCCCAGCAAGAAACAAATGGCACATTTGAGCTAATTTGAGCAGAATTTAATAAAAGAACTATTTACAAAGGTAAAGACAGGGTGTAAGGAGACCACATGGGAGAGGGTTTTACCCCCAGGCTATAATCATTGCCAGTCTCCCTTTCCGTCTGAAGTGGAAGCCAGCAAATAAGAGCGCCCTTAGATGTGGTGGACATTCGAGGCATTAAGAGCCAGTGGAAGGATGCCACGTAGGGCAAATGGGATGTTCACAGTAACACTGAGGGTGGGTTTTAATGGTATGCCTGAACAAGAGTCAACAATGTCACAACTGCTGTTATATCATCAATATATGCATGCATGTATTAGACCATCTACAAATGCATCCACTAACTTCTGTCACTTATTGACTTACCACCTAAACTATGCACAACTTCTGAGACTGACCTTAGGTGTCAACCTGGACAAGACTTCCTGCATTCCTGGTGTGTGGTTACTGTACTGAAATTGGGAGATGTGGGGGAATTCATTTAATAGGGCAAAGTAGTGCAGAATCAATGACTTTGAGAGCAACTCTATGTGACTGTAACGAATACAAGCAGTAGCTGAAGCACTGGGAAGGAGAGAGTTAAGACAAAGTGACGGATCGCTTCAGATAATGTGGGGAAGGTGTCTCTAAAGAAGTGATCTGCGACCTCGGATCTGGATGATGAATAGGAAGCCAAGTCAGAGGGAATGCCAGAGAAAGATCATTTCTGGCAGAGAGAAGAGCAAAGGAGCAGACAAGTCCAGGGAGCAAACCTCAGTAGACTCGGAACGCAGAATGTAGGAGAAGTCTGGAGAGAAAGCGACAAGGTATAAAACTAGTCAGGTACCAAAGATGATTTGTGACTTTGTAGGTCATTGAAGGAGCTGGCATCTTTTTCAGAATGCAGTGAGAAGCCATTAGAGAGCTCCAAACGCAAGAATGACATGGTCTGATGTATATTTAAAAAACAGTCTCTGGTCAATCTGTAAACAATGTTGCAACTACTCATTTTGTAAAAACGTGACTGTCATATCTCTCCATCACTTTACTTCTGGAATTTTCCTGTCACTTATCTTGGCTTTGTCTTGAAAAACAGATTGTCAGTATTTGTTTTAAATTGTCTTTTGTGCTTTCTTCAAGTTTCTGTCTTTGACGTTAGTTAGTATTAGTCTTGTATTTTGCTCTTTCACCATTTCGCAGAATTGATGGCATACTTCTTTTGCAGTTTAACTTCTCCCAGGTCTTTAGTGATCGTACATTCTATTCCTCTTAGTTTATGCAATTAATTTTCACAGTCTCAGCCATCCAACCTATGGCGATTTATTATAGCACACATTAAGCATTTAAAAGTATTTCAATTCCTCCTTAAACCAACACACATTTCTTAGCTTGCTCTTATTTTTCTCTGCTGCATTCAGTACCATCCTGTATTTGTTTAGATCCTTTGGATTTTTGCTTTCATTTTGTATGATTTTTGTAGTATCTCCTTATTTTCAAAAATTGTTCTTTCATAATTTTCTTCATATTGACAGTCATCATATTAATAATTATTCAGACAGTCATAAGATTTATAGACATGTTATTTCCTAATATTCGTGAATCCTACATCTTCATTTTTCTGTGAGGAGGCTTTAAATGGAAAACCCATGGCTGGTGGACCCCTACCAGTTGGGTCTGCAGGGTACGATGGCAGAAAACCTGACTTCATCTATTACCTTTCCTGTAAAATGGGCACAGAATAATTCATATATATTTGTAGATGCATGATATAATTGTATATACTTAAATATTATTATGATTATTGTTATTATCAGTAGTGTTACCATCCTATTTAAAGCAGCAAGACATATATAGTTCCAACCTTTACATTGCAAGAATAAGAGGTGAAAAAGGCATGTTAAAAAGTATGACTTGGGGGATGGAGCGGTACTCAGTAGTTACAGTGCTTGCATAGCATGGGCAAGGACACAGGTTTGAACCCCAGCACCATGTACACAGTGAAGTGTCAGAGCAACAAAAGCCACACGAAAAACTAAATAAAATCGATCTCTCTTTCTCTCTCTCACTGTCCCTTTCTTTAAAAAAAAAAATTGACTCCTGTGTGTATAATTACTTTCACTTTTTACTCTTTAGTCTTTTTCCTACTTTTCTAGTTAGAGACTTAGTCTAAATGCCAATTACTCAAATGTGATTTTAAAGAGATAAGAAATCTTTGCAACACATCTAAGATCATTACAGGAAATGCAATCACCTTTCATTTTCTGCCCAGTTATTTACATATCTTTGGAAACAAGTGACAGAAACAACATTTTTTAAAAAAATATAATTCACTAATTTCCAAATAAAATCGCTTCAACTAGCTAGAACACTGTTTGGGATCTTCCATTGGCAGCTCAATTCGACAACACTGCCAAGTCTCTCATCTTTCATGGAGTTATTTAAAGTGAATTCCTGGCTCACATCCACCTTCCCCCAGCCATTCATTTATTCAGCAAAGATCTTTGATCATATGCCCTGTGATGGGCTCTATTATTGGCATAGCTATTCCAGAGGGTGAAGAAAGCAGATAAAGCTGCAGCTCGCATGGAGTTTCCATTCTAGCAGGATTTCACAGACCATAAACGAGCAAGCAAATGAAAATGCAAGTTGAGATAATGATAATTGTCACGGAGAATCTAACGCTGTGAGACAGATAGTGCGGAGCTCTGCTATTCTGATAGATTTTGATGGTGCCCTGTGGATGTCTGCGAATTCCAGCTGACATTGCCATTATGTGTTTGTTTTTCTTTTGACTTTCAAGTCAACCCAGGACAGGAACACAGAGGTCAACATCAAGGAAGGGCCCTGGCAAGAATGGCAGGGAAAGGCCTGGCTGAGATGAAATTAGATGTTCCCGAGCAGTGAACACTGCCAGTGACAGGCTTCTCAGCAGGAGCAGTCGGACAGACTGCATAGGGACACTAGTGGCCGGAAGTATGGAGGAGAAACAATCTCTGGAAGGCACCCGAGGGTGGCTTAATCTTGATGTTCAAGATGGGAGGAGATAAAGAACAGGCAGAATGAGTGGTTCTTGGCTAAGGCCACTCCTAGCTCAATCATTTATAGTCAGTGACTATTTAATCAATAGAATAAATAAATTCAAAGCAAGCAAATGGGGGCTGGAGCAGTGACTCAGTGGTTGCAGCACTTGCCTGGCATGCAGGAGGACACAGGTTGGAAGCCCAGCACCAGGTATACAACAGAGTGTTGGAGCAGCAGAAGCCACACAAAAAAACTAAATAAAATTGATTCTGTCTTTCCATCTCTCACTGTCCCTTTCTCTTTTATTTTATTTTATTTATTTTTTAAAGATAGAAGGATAATGAGAGAGAGAGAGAGACAGGGAGAATCAATTTTTATTGAGTTTTTAACATGGCTTTTGTTGCTCTGACTCTTAGTTGTGTACCTGGATGCTGGGATTTGAACCTGTGTACTTGTGCATGCCAGGCAAGCGCTGTAAACACCGAGCCACTGCTCCAGCAACCCCCCTCTCTTAGAAAACTAAAATAAAATACGCACATCAAACTATGACTGTACCGAATGCATGAAATAGCTAGCTTCCCTGAGAATAAAAGACCCTTTCTGTTTCTCCTACTAACAAAATTTTCCTCTAACTTCAGCACATCTTAATACTTGATATCTTATGCACACCCCATTTAGGAGAGAGCTCCTAAATAAAGCTCTCAGCATTTTCTCTTTGGCTCATCTTATTGGCATTACCGTAAAACATGGTTCATTCTCATTCCACAGAAGCAGCGGAATTTTTACCCTCATCTTTTGATATTGATTTGATGGATATAAAATGCAGGTAAATCTTGATATTGGTGTTGTTGTTTCATTGGGAAGGAAAGCTATTGAGATTGCAGGAAGCAGGTATCCATATTTCTTTTAGGAAAAGAAAAGTACCTCAATACTTTGCACAGCACTTCTATTTCAGGATCCAGATATCCTGGAAGTTATGCCTTCTCAGAATGCAATTGGTTTCTGCCCTAAAACTGGCAGATGAGATTGGTTAACACCTCCTGTTTCTCTCTTCAGACCTATAGAGATGGTCCAGAGCCCGGTAAGTCCATGATATTCTTCTCAAATGAAGATGAGCAGATACACATCGAACAGTTGAATATTTTAGAAATTTGGGAAGTTCCCCAAGGATCTATTGCATTGCTCTACTTTGACAACTTCTGTTAGCTTCCTCATGGTACATGGGAGGATGGTGGGAGTGAAGGGAGAAGCCTCTCAACCCCATCATAAGCAGGATAAATATTATCTTATGTGTGCTGTTTGTTTACGCTTTCTGCTAAAGTTTCATAGTCAAAACTGAATAAATTACTGTACTGGCTTTCTTGTCCAGCGATATGAAATTCTAACCTACGAAAATGCCGAAAGGTATTCATAAAATTCTGTTTTAAAACCTCATCTCAGTACATAGCTAACAGCACAGAAAATAGGAGAAATCTTCAGAGGTTAAAACCCCTTAGAGAAGCGAATCCAGAATGATTACATGGCAAGAAAGCTAACGGCTGCCCTGGTGCATTAGGCAAGCACAGTAATCTAGAGCTTTGCTCTTGGATGATCACATAGATGGAGGAAAGGAGAAAGATAGAGTGTGCTGAAGATGGAAGCTAGAGAGGAAACCTCTGCATACAGTCCCAAGCTCCTACACAACAGGGAAAAGGATGGACTGGGAAAAATGCCTGCCTGCCAAAGCAGAAGCTAAGTAATGTCTTCTCAACATAATTATTATGGAGAGGAAAAAAGTCTTCAGAGAATACATGCTTACATAAAACAGGCCAAGTTCAATACCAAGCTTAAATTCTTATTTTCTAATGTGCCAAAACATGCACACCAAGGAAATAAGTTGATAGTGGTTCTGCTATGATAACCTCCAAAGTCAAGCAAGACTAAATGCAAATAATTTCTATAGGAACTTCTCCAAACCTAGACCTAATGCAATTCACAAAAGTAAAGAACAAGAAATTTGAGTAAATTATTTAAACGAAGAAAAGAGACATGTAAGAAAAACAATAGTATTATAAAAATTTTTAGGTATTTTTATAAAAGCCAAATACATTTCTATGAATAAATTCACACTTAAAATTTAAACCTCAACATACTTGACAAAGAACAAACTTTATTTAGCTAGAAAGAGAATAAGTGAGCCAGAGCTAGCTCTAGTAAAATTACCCAGAATGTGGCAGAGAGAAATGATGCAGACTGAGAGATACAGAGAATAATATGCAGATTTAATCAGTGTAGAGTAGAAATATTTGAAGTCATGGTGGCTCAGAACTCACCTGAAAGGATTATTTCAAGCTACAGCTCAGGGAGCGTAATCAGTCCAGAGTGCAACCATATCCACACTGTTGCTTCATTGTGACGGAAAGTCCATTGCAGGAAACAAGTGTCCACATGTCATTTAGCCAAAGAACATGTGCCTCAGTCCTTCACAAAGCACTTTCATTCTCAGGGCCCAGAAATCCTGTGAGATGCACCTTCTCAAAATGGAATGGACCTTTGAAAATCCACACCCAGATATTCTATAGGGAGCATTTAGGCTCTAAGATCTGAACAAATCCTCAAGTCAAAGCAAAGATAAAAACAGACCACCTAAACATTATCTTGACTTTGAAGAGCAAAATCCTATGTAGATAAGGTTGCAATAATAATTTCAACACGATGAGAAAAAGCAGTTGCCGTTTTAAAACTATAAACTGAGTTTATACTCAGCTAACTTCCAAACGCAGACAAGGCAATATTCTCAAGCAAACAGAGAGAGAGGGATTTTATGACCAACAAGCAGTCACAAAAGGAACTCCTATAGGGCTATTTCAAGAAGGAAAATAATTCCAGTTTTAAGAAAAAAGAAGAAATGGTAAATGAAGAATACAACAAACAAAGAAATAATCTAAACTAACCTCAAAAACATCAAGCAATACAAAGAACACGTGATAGATGGAGACAGAAGATAGAACTGAGTTTCTGGACAAAGGTATTATAACTTTGGGATGATTTGGTAAAAAAAAAAATCTCTAAGGTTCTTATGCTATTAAGATAACTTATTAAGGATAAGGATTAACTTAGTAAATCTGTTAAAATATCCAGAAGAGTCACCAATAGATTTGAAATACATGAGATAACTACCAAGTATATAGAATGATAAATGGAATAAAATTAGAAAAAAAAAGCTGAACATTAAAAAAGCCAAGAAAGAACACAATAAGTATCTAAAAGTAGGACAAAGAAAACACAAAATAAGTTGTTAGAAAAACACTAACATAGTATTAATCGCTCTAAATATAGTCTAGTATTAATAATTAAAAGATAAAAGTTATTATGCTAGATAAATAAATAACATTCAATTATGTTCTGCTTATAAAAGACATACTTACATCAAAGTGAAAAAGAAAATGTAAGTAGAAAATTACTGAAAAGTTTCTAGGCATTTGCTAAAATAACATGTGGTTTTATGTTGATATTAAAGAAAGTACACATTGCTAGAAGCATTTTTATGAAACATTTTAATGTTTCAGCATAGCATAATTATGTAATTCCAGATTAATAAAAATACTATAGTGTCATAACATAAATAAAAATTCACAATATTCAAAGGGCCAATTAAGAAAACAGCATCATATTGAGAATGATTAGCACATATCATTCAGTAACGTTAAATCAAGTGTAGTGAAATAGTGGCACATAGGGACTTGCCCAATTTGATGTATTAAATATATATATATATATATATATATATATATATATATACAATCCTGACTCCAACAATGTGAGAGTATACATTTTTGTCAAGAATTTGGCTACCTGTAAGGGCATAAAACATGGCCTCAACAAATCTCAAAAATTATCATACAGAGCATATTCTAATGTTAAATAAGAAGTAAATAATACGTTTAACTTTAAAATGCCAATAAAATTGGAAGTTGGATAATACATATTTCCAAGTAACTGTAAGGCAAAAGAAAAACATCAAAATAGAAATATAAATATTCTAAAAAAATTAGTGAAAAATTTTTACATTAATGGTCAGCAGTCACAATGAAAATGCTAACTCATAAAAGTTATTAGCTGAGGGGTTCATATTACAAAAGAGAAAAAGCTGAATATTTATGAGAAATTAGGTAAAAAGTTACAGAATAAACTTCACAACAATTAAAAGTAATGAATGCAGGGGCTGGAGCAGTGGGCTCCGCAGTTACGGCGCATGCCTGGCATGTGTAAGTACACGGGTTCAAACCCCAGCACCATGTACACAGTTAAGGGTCAGAGCAACGAAAACCATGTGAAAAACTCAATAAAAATTGATTCTTTCTCTCTCACTTTCTCTCTTAAAAAAAAGTAATGAATGGAGTAAATATTTGGTACAATGATGAGGACTGACATAGTCCATTCACATTATTTGAAAAGACTGATGAGACAAACTTTTAAAGCTGTTTAGAAAAGTAAGGGATAGGAAAAAAATTATGTCAAAATTTAAAATGAAATGCAGTGAAAATGCATACAGAAATTAAGAGACAACAAAATATATTATAACCATATGTATTTTAAAAATATAATTTAAAAATGTAATTTTAAAAATTTTGAAAATTTAAGTTAAGCTGATCATTTATAAGCAAAGTTGAATTGAGCTAATCTGTTTTAGGAAGGTGGAAAGAATTGCTGATTGGTTTCCATTATGAAAAAATGCCTCACTGTTTAAAAATCGATGGAGTGTCAACCAGGTCTCAAAGTTTTATAAGCAAGTTTGAGGAAATATTTTAGATATAGATGATACTGATATCACTATGTCTTTGTAGTAGGAAAACAAACAAGGGCCTGGAAATTATCGTGTCAGTTTACTTAGTCATACTTACTCCTTAGGAAATCACACTACCAGGGAGGAGCTGATGGGAGGCATATCACAGGCTGGTCTCCTCATGGATATAATTAATCTCCAAAATATGCATTGATGAAGGAAGTAACACACCATGTCCCAGCAGTGTTTATCTCGTGAATGCAGGTCATATTCAAGTTCAGAAGTGCAGTTAATATAATTCACTGAGCTCCCTGGGTGGAATCCTCCAAAGGTCCATGTGCAACAAGTCAGGGTGGAACTATTGGGAGATGCCATGGGTCTTCAGGATTGGAGCTTTTGGGACATTCTTAGATCACTGGAGGAAGAAACCTGAAGGGGCCAGTGGGTCCCCAGGCAATTCCCTCTCTCTGTTTCCTGGCTGGTGAGATAGAAGCAGTTTGCGATATTCTGTGCTCCCACCATGAGGTGCCGTCCCTATCACAAGCTAAAGAATAGGACTTGACTAGAAACTCCAGAAAAGCTAAAATAACTTTTTTTCTTTATAAATTAATTATCTCAGGTATTTCTTCATAGTAAAACGGAGTTGACTAAAAAACTATATAAACACAGCAATAAAGCACCAACTGACTTGGATAAACTGTATCACCTATTCATGTTAAAAACCAGCAACCTGAATAAGGGAAGAGATGTCTTAAAATGATTAGGAAATCACATAAAATAATGTCATTAAACTTATTCTGTTTTAAAAATCAGAACTGATTTGAAAATGTCCAGTTACTGCTTGTTCATATCACTCTCTCTTTCTATTTCTCCTTCCTTTGTCCCCCCTCTACTAGATGTCCTACTGGTAAGATATTTAAAAATATAGTATAAGTGTTGGAAATCAATAAACACTAATGTTATTACTCACAATCAATAAGATTATCCCACAGGTCAGGCATGGGGGTGCATGTCTGTAATGCCAGCAACTTGGGAGGCTGAGGTAGGAGGATTGCAGGTTTAAAGCCAGCCTCAGCAATTTAGCAGCACTCTGAGCAACTCAACAAGACCCTGTTTCGAAATAAAAAATAAAAAAGGATGGGGATGTGATTGAGTGCCCCTGTGTTCAATCCCAGGAACAAAACAAAAACAATAACAAAAATAGATTATCCACACAGAAAATTTAAGTCTGTATTCTAAGAATGTCTTCACATTCATAAAACAATTCATTATGTTTGTTGGAGGAAAATAATTTACACATCTATGATGCAGAAAATGTAATTTTGAAAAAAGATAGAGGTACTAGAGTGGTTACAACGCTTGGCTGGCATGCACGAGTACGCAGGTTTGAGCCCCAGCACCATGTACAGAGCAAAGTGTTAGAGCAGCAAAAGCCACCTGAAAAACTACATAAGGTTAATTCTCTCTTTCTCTCTCTCTCTCACCTCTCTCTAAAAGAAAAAAAAAAGAAAGAAATAAGCTACATGGGGAAATTAGTGAAAGAAACACATGATCTTTTAAAGGTAAGACTTAAAACTTTAACATTGAATATAAAACACTAAATAAATGGAGAGATATATCATGCTCCCTAATAGAAATTTTCAACATTTTAAAATGTCAATCCTCCTCAAATTAATGTATAAACTTGATCAAATCACAATAAAAATTCAAAAAGAGTTTCTATGAAATTAAATAAACAGATTATAAAAGAATATGCTTAAGAACAGGGCCAAAATTGGAGGATATTTCTTTTTTTATTTTTTATTAAGGAGTTGAGTTATTGTACAATCATAAATGCATATATAGTAACAATATGATATGCATATATTCTTAAACCAGAATTACCCTTTAGATCCCTCTCTATTCTCTCTCCCTCTTCCCTCCTCTACCTGCCTCCTCCCCAGTTCCCCTACTACATATCTACGATTGCCCTAGGTTATGTGTTGCTATGCCTTTGCTGGATCTAATACATGAGGTTGACTACCTTTCACAAAGGCCAGAGGGTAGCTCCAGCCTCCACAAATAAATGAAAACATTCAACCCTTGACTCTCTGGGTTTGGCTGACTTTGCTCAGCATGATCTCTTCCATTGCCACCCATTTACCTTCAAAGGCTGCAATTTCATTGTTTCAAAATTATTGTCAAAGAATAGGACAAAGAGATAACAAGGTGGACATTTCAAAGAATCAAACTACACTTTATGCATATTGGATTGATGAAAGCAATAACATTTCAGAATAATGAGAAAAAAGAGGAGCTTCTAATAAATGCTGCTTGGGAATTCATTTTTTATATGGAAAAACACAAAATTTTATCTTTACCACAAACATTTTTCTCTGCCTTTAAGCTTCTCTTTTTGAAAGGCAAACATTTACATTTTTCAAATGAAATGTAGAGAGTATGTTCATGAACTTAGTGCAGAGAAGGATTTATTTATACACATTATCCGAAAAGAAAAGAAAGGAATAAACACAGATAAATTATTTTTAAGTTTTTGATCATTAAATTCACTCGTATTGTTACACGAGTGAACAGAGAAGTCACAAGTTGAGAGAAAAGTCTGTAAAACCTAGCCCAGGAAAAGATTAGTATTCAGAATATGTATGACAATACTATAATTCAATGATTGAAAAACCAACATACTAGAAAATGGATAAAATTTGTGAATGTACATTAATACGGCATGACATATATACAATAAAGAAATATAAAAAATTAGAAATAGAGAAAAATAATATTCCAATGGTAAGTCACTTGACAGGTTGAGGAAAAATTAAAAATTTTGACAATATCTCAACTTGGCAAGGTTTGAAGAACCTTACATCCCACTGGTGAAAGAAACACTGGTACAAACAGCACTGAGAGGAAAGGCTTGCTGCTAGTAAATAATGTTGAAGATGTAAAATCGTGCAACTGTACACTTCCCACTCTGATATAAAATCTTACGTCAATGCGTGAGAGAGAGCACTTGTTCAGAATATTCATATGGTCAGTTTTTAATAGCTCAAAACCAAATACATCCCCAAAGGTCACCAATAGAAGGTGACGGTGGGACGTTCTTAAAGCTGTGAAAGTAAGCTATGCAGACGACACTCTGGATTCTTAACAAATGTGATTTTCTGAAGAATAAATCAGCATATTAATAATTCTCAGAACCAGGCAAAATTACAATAAATATAAAATTCACATTTGTGGTTATCTCTAGAATGTAAAGACAGAGAAGGGGAGAGTCTGTGTGGTTGCTATGATGGCCCTGATAATTTGATACACTATGAAAGGCCTTGCCATAATGTTTATGCACACACAAGATGACATAGAAGTACTGTATAGGTATCAAGCGTATAATAATTTTTGGAATATTGTTATTAGGCTTCAAGGCAACCTAATTCATTACTCAGGAGTCCTCTGGTTGCAAGTAAGATAAACGTAACCCAAATTGACCTAAGCAGAAAGTGAACTGAGAATCACGAAACTGGAAAGGTAGGCTGGAAATGGTGATTGACATGATGATCTTACAAGCTGGATCCCTTTGCTGGCTTCAATTTTACTTTCTCTGTGGTGGTAAAATAGCTGCTGTAGCTCCCATTGTGTGATCTCTCAGGTCCAAGTCTGGCATGGAAGGAATCAATTCTTTGCATGATCTCACAAACAAAATGTCTAGAATTAATTCTGGTTGGATTCCTCTGTCCTAGGTTGAGTCAAATGCTTACCTGAGCCTGAACACACATTACTCACCCATAGGTGACACTCTAGCTTGGGTATGTGCCAAGTGTTCTGTATCTGGGAACCAAGATCAGGTATTGCATTTTGGTGTTTTTCAAAACTCAACTGGGCTTCTAAAACCAGGAAATTAGTAAATTGGGTGGAGTAAGCAAATGTGCACATTATACACACAAAAGCCTATTTAAATTCAAATGAACTATAGTTCATATAGAACCTAATCACCATTCACCAATTATTTTATGGAATAGCATGTGTTATGAAGTGATCATAGTGCTTTCTGAATATGAAAGAATTAGATCAAGTCTCAGCTTTCCCCATGTTATCTGTGTAACTTTGAGATTTCCTGCAACACGGAAATTATGTTTCTACTTTACGGGAGTGTGGAGTGTTGTGAGGATCCAGTAATATATGCAAATTAAGTTCCTACAACATAGCAAGTATGAAATAAATGCAGAGTTGATCATTATTGTCATCAGCAAGTTTATTTTTATCATCGCCATCATCATCATCATCATCATCACTATTATCATTAAGTGAATATTCACCAAGAATGTTTCTTGGCAGAAATTTTGAGAATTTCTCTAAGAGTGTCAGAAAAAAAATCTTCACCTATTCTCATATATCCTTTTCTATTTGTTTGTTACATGTTTAAACTATGCTGTTTATTACTGCATATTGCATTTTTACATAACTGTCTATTTTCTCACCAGATTAATAATTTCTTAAAGGTAATGGTTAATTGATCATTTTATTATATGCCTTTGCTAAGTGTATGATTATACACACACACACACACACACACACACACAGATGAGGAATTATAGAGCTATAAGATATTCATATCCTTGTAATAGGAAAGAATGTGGCATAAATGAAACTGATATTGATTCATATATGTAAAATACCGAATGATAAATGTTACTCGAATGATGCTATCTTTCTAATAAGAATTATATTCTAGGGACTGGAGCAGTGGCACAGCGGTTATGGTGCTTGCCTGTCATGCACGAGTGCACGGGTTCAAACCCCAGCAACCACGTACACAACTAAGTATCAGAGCAACGAAAGCCATGTGAAAAACTCAATGAAAATTATTTCTCTCTCTCTCTCTCTTTCTCTTTCTCTCTCACTGTTCTTCTCTCTTTAAAAAAAGAATGATGTTATATAAGTAGCATTATCATTTTTAAATACGAAGTTATAAAGTAACATAACTTGCCTAAGAAAAAACATTAAGTTCAAATCCAGGATGAGAAACCCACTCTGTGTGAATCACAGCAACTTTTACTATCCTTCTACATTACCATTTTTAGAATTGTGGAATAAAGAATCTGGAATTCTTAAATTTTGGAGGGTGTTCATGATCTCTGAATTTTCATTTTATTTCCAATGATATAAAAATGTGAATATATTGTTGATGGTCACCTTATAACTCAGCGCTGGTGTAATCTTTCAAAACATCACATTTGAGTTTATTTTCAACAACCTTAGTATCAAGGGGACAACCGAAGTGATAACATTTTAACTTTTATGACAATATTTCACAAATTGGCATCTTCAGACCTCTGAGGACCACTACACCCACTTGATAAATATTTGTTGAATAAGCAAAATGATAAAGGTTCTCCTCAGAGAATAGATGTCTGTGGTGGCCAAATCTGAGACTTTCCTTCTCATTAATCCTTTCCTTCTCACCAGTCAGTGACAAGAGGTGGCCCTCAGTTTCATCTCCACATCTCATTCCATGGCCTTTGGAAGGCAAAGCAGGTGTGGAGATGGGGAGGGACCTTGGAGGCTGAGTACTGGGTGGAGACTAAAGGCATCCTTACTAACCCAAGAAGGTGCAGCCCTGTGCCAGCCCAAGTGTGGGTGCCTTCAGTCAGCATGTCCTCTGGACACAAGGTCTGAATCAGTCCTGCCAGCCTATTACCAAGCCTTTAAAACCACTGGGAACTGAACTTCCCCATTCTCGACCATCAGCTTTAGCTGCCAACCATACCAAAAGTTTTCTTTCTTCTTTCATTGTTCTGATGAAAGCAAGGGGATTCTGAGGCTTTCTGAGAAACCGTCCTACCATAATACAAAAGCATGGGGACAAGTACACAATGAACCCCATAACGCGTCACATGGCACTTCAATATTTTTCCCTCTCATTCATTCCTCCTGTAAGGGGGCCACTGACTAGTGAGCCCTCAGCTTGGGGAGACCTCTCTTTCCATCATGGGTGTGCATCCCGGGGTGCAGTAGATCCCCTGCTCTTGCTAGGCACGGTCTCCTGCGCTGCAGGGAGGTGAACCTTCCTCCTCTGCTCTCTGTTCCCAGGAGATAAGTGGCCTGCAGGAGATTTGCCTTTCCCTCCCTCCCTCTTTCTCACCCTCCACTGACCATGTATGAGGCAGATCAAGCGTTCTTGCAGCAGGCTGACTTTGTAAAATTAGTCTGTTTTGCTGACCCACATCTCCCCACAGACCTGAAAGTAAAACGTTTTCATTAGACTTTATTTCTAAGCTGTGTTCTCTAACACACCTTACCAGAAGCCCCGCTTTAGGAGGACAATTGGACACCTGATTAGCCATTAGCAAAACTAACACCTTGTCATATTTAGCTAGTGATCTTTGTGTCTATTTTCCATTTTTATGACAAGGAAAGAAGGGAGCAGACTAGTTTTCTGCCCTGCAAACTCCCAAACTGAAGTTTTAGGAGATTCTTCCTCTGCCATTCTCTATGCTTTTAATCTAGATACTGCAGAGAAGCAAATATATGTATGGTTTATGTAGTTCTAGAAGACAAATTGCCTTGGAACCCTTGTGCAAGGGTAAGATGAGTCTCAAGATGACCTAAGACTGCCTAAAACTATAAATTGCATTAAGATGAAGAAGAAAAAGTTACTGGAACAAAAGCATCAGCGGTTGTTGTTTTCTTGGTGGGCAGGGGCCTTCTCTTTGTCGTCCATCGTATCTCTGATCCAGCCCTGAAAGCTATTTATATACGAGCGGAATGTACAAAGTTGGAGTGGTAGTCAACTTTCGGTCACTGGGACAAAATATGTGACTTAACTCAAAAGGAGGGAGGATTTATTTTGGCTTTCAGAAATTTTGGTCCATGATCTTTTGACTTCTTCTCTTGGCCCTGTGGAAAGACAGAATAGTGTGGTGGCCAGAGGCATGGTGGAGCAAAGCAACTTTCCTTGGGTTACTATGAAGCAGAGAGTGAAGAGAAGAGAGAAAATGACGCTTAGAAAGAGAAAGGGCCAGGCTCCCAGTATCCCCCCACCCTTGACAGGCACACAGTGACCTGACTTCCTCTCACAAGGTCGCACCTCCAAAAAGCTATAACACATTCCAATAGCACCACCCCAGGGTCCCTTAACAAATGTAATTTGGATAACTTTTGAAATCCAAATCACAGTAGTTGTTAAAACAATTAGAAATTCCTTTCTCTCTAAAGGAACAAAAAAATAGCCACAATAACTGAAATTGAAACCTCTTAACACTTGTACTAACCTGCTGAACCCGGAACTCACCGAACTGAATACTAGCATTAGTGCTGCTCTTAGAAAAATGTTTCTATTTTGATAGTAAGACTACACACTCAGAATATCACCACGTGGAAGCAAATGCAGATGTTAAAAATGTCCTGCAAGTTGATCAAAATATATGCATCTTTGAAGAACCAGTAGGTAATTCGTGCAAAATGAATGTGGTCATTGCAGTATTCTACAAAAGATTGTGCTGGAGGTTTGATAAAATCTTCTCTGACACGCTTTTGTAAAATCACAGTTTACTGCAGTGGATATAGAAGCTATATTTGGGGGAAATGTTACTAGTCACAAGCATCAAGCTGAGGCTGTTCTATAGATACAGGTTGTCAAATATCTCCATTCCCTCGTTGAGGAATTACTATTAGGGCATCTTGGGAGGGTAACTCGCTCCTTATACTTGATGTGAAAAACCATCTAAGGGTTCCCCTTTCCTTACTGCCTCTTATAGGTTCATAGACAGCTCCCACTTCATCATCCCTGAAAGTGTCAGAGGAATACAGCAAGACTCAGTAAGGCCTCAGTATCGGTGGTCACTGTAATACCAGCCAGGTATTACAGTGACCACCATAACTGGGTGGAGGCGTTAAGAGCAGCCATAGAATAATTGCATCATATAGAACTAGTTTAGACTGTTGGAGCTTCACTCTTGAAGAATTATTCAATTTTGGCTGTGTAACAAGAGACAGCTTTGTCACCAAATGAAGAGCCGACTTTTACAGTGGTTCCCATCCTTGATTAGTGGCATCTTAGAAACAGCAGCTTCTAAACATGTGTGTGTGTGTGTGTGTGTGTGTGTGTGTGTGTGTGTGAATTCTAAGCTTTTCCTTAAAAACATAGAAAATTTAAGAACTCATAATATCCACTTAATATCCTTGGGTCAATGATCACTAGTGATAACTATCTTTAAGCTTAATGCAGTAAATTGAGATTTCTAACACAGTTTTGTATAAAAGTGCCAATTTACAAACTTACTATCTCAACCATGTCCACATTGAAACTCCAACTTGTGATTGATGGCTACCTTAATCTAGCATCTGGAGTCCAGGAAGACAATTATGGTGTCACATACGCTGGCCATTGCCAGTGGAGACCACAACCCATGTTTGCTTCTGTCTTGGTTCCACAGATGGGCTACATGTCATAGCTTTTCTTACAGTTGGGTTTGGTCATATACCCAAGGTCCAATAAGTACAGAAGGGTTGTTTGCAGTTCCCAGGCCTGGTTTATATAAATTTCTAATAGATAATCCTCCATGCTCATTTCCACTCTTCTGATTGAAGAATATTGCTCAGGGTTATCTATAAAGACTCAGGTTAAAGATGATAGAACTTGCATCAGACTGGATCTCTGAATTATTTTATTTGATGAGATGGAATTTCACTCACTACCAGCATCCTAATCTCCCCTGATCTGAAATGAACTTAGATTCTTTACACTTGCAAGAAATAATATTTTATTGTTTGAGCTATTGTACTTTGGTGGCCTATCTATTATAGCTGCTAACCTATCCTAACTCCTATCTAATCTAAACTCTGAGAACCAATAGGTTACATTTTTCACATTTTGTAAATAATGACCAGTCATCAGCATGTGCAGACATTCTAACGATGCGACAATGTTTTACCCGTAAGTGTACCCAATCAGTTATTTGCAAGGACATTGTAGGGACAAGCAGATATGGACAGAATCAACTTCAGCCCTAAAGAGTAGGACCATAGAAATTTAAAGTCAAACTGAAAAGAAACCAGAATGAAGTTAAGGTGTATAAAACATATTGAGAAGCAGATGGGGGAGAAGAGAAAGAAGAGAAAAATTCGGAAGGAAAGAAAAGGGAAAGAAAGAGAGGGCAGAAAGAAGATGAAGCAACTTATGATGGTCTGTTCAAGCTGGAATTGTTAATTGTTCCTTTCTGCATTGTTCTAAAGGACATTAAACAGGACTGTGTGTGTGTGTGTGTGTGTGTGCGCGCGCGCGCGCGCACGTGTGTGTGCTTGTGTATTCAAGGTAAAGTTTTTGGACACTGACAGTATAATTAGGAGTTTAAATTTCTGCTTATTACTACTTAGATATCAGCCTAGAAGAAGATCCCTGGCCCCGGCTTGAGGAGACAGTAGCGACCATGAGTTAGGAGGTGGAAGCTGTTTATAGCCTAGTGTGAAACCATTTGCCACCTCCAGCTAATAAATCCTGAAATGCTTCAATTGTGGAACTAGATGCAGGAGCTGGAGTCCCTGCATAAGCTCCTGGGAGTGACAGCTCAGGAAATGCAGGATACAAAGAAATGAATGGTAATTTGCAGACATGCTACAAGAGTCTAATATTATTTTTGGGCCTCTCTGCACCATTACTCTTAAATAAAATGGAGAGGAATGAGTGCTAATACGAGTGTAGAATTACACTACAAGTTCTATTTGTATGTAGCCCTGCCATTCAGGCAAAAAAGGTAATAATGACTTGGAGATCAGATTGGCTCACTGGAGCACAGCGGTAGCAAAGAAAGGCCCCGGATGATTTACACAGAAGGAAGAAAAGGAAGGCAAGATTGGCCTTTTTACATTCAGCCACATTTCCTTCACTTATTCTTACTAGCAGCTATTAAAAAAATCTTTTAACCAAAATATTTAAATCATGAATTCATTCATGAGGAATAGATGAAGACATTTTTAATTTCTTGTGAAACTGAGAATGTGAATTATTAGTTTCCATTTTTTAGAATATTCATCAAAATTACTTTGAAGAAGGCTTCCATATTTCACTGGCTCTGTGATCTCCACCGCACTTTCCAGTCCTTAGCAATTCACAGACATAGTCACTGCAAGGTGCAGGGTGCATTGGCCATCATCAGTCACATGCAGAGCACTTGGTGCATACACAAGGCTTTCTAAAGCAAATGGATCTCCATGACTCGTCTTCACTGAGTGTCTCTACAGCATTTCAGTGAGTTGTACAGAATCTATAGTTCCTGATTAGGTCACATTTAGCCAGTTTAACAATTTAATCAACTCACAACATTTTACTAAAAAGTAAAACCTGTGTACACAAAGCTACAGGGTGGACACACTAGGGTTACCATAAACCCAAACTTCATCTGTGTGGGAGCAGCTGTAAGTGGCAGGGTACTGAGGACATTGGTCAGTATTTTTTGAGAGGGGTAGTGGGGGACTGATTTATGTAGTGCTTGTCCTTGGGAGACAGGTTCGAGTGTGTGTGTGTGTGTGTGTGTGTGTGTGTGTAACTGAGCTGTATATACACACATAAAATAAAAGGGTGAGTTAAGATACATTGGCTTTAGGTATACCTTGCTCACTAGAGACAGTCAGTACAAGAGTACCTGCAATGCAGCAGCATCCTAACACATTTGTAGAGTTCATAAAAATTTACACATATTTTCATAAGAATATAAAATTTAAATATTGCTACTAAGCACCTACCTGTGTTTTCTTTACTGCTAAAATACTCATGTTGTTTAATAAATGACTTTTCAAACTAGAAAATGCTAAAGACCGACACCATTCCAAATTCTGATTACCCAGCACCTGAGGAAATTTTCTTTTAGATACTTGTCTCCCAAACATGATTATTGTTTTTATGAGGTTCTTTGTCAAGCACGCTCTCTATATGTTGCTGCTGTTCCTTCCTGGTCTGTACATCACAGTTAATCATTTTAAAAACATTTGGGAAAGGGTAAAGAAAGAAGGATGGCATTTCTCATTTTATTGTTATGCACGTGGCAGCCAGCACATGGTCTGACAAAAGAAAATTATCTATTGAATTAATCAATGAATTTACTGTTCTAGGAGCTCAGGTCTAACGTATAGTTTACTAAAATGTAACAGAAAAAAATGCACAGACACCTCAATCTCATATAGGCTTGATCAAAGAACCTACGTTCCTATTTAGGGAAAGGCAGAGAAAAGGACCATTGATTCAAATGAAAGTTCATGGAATTCCTTGAAAGTACGGAGGAATTTTCATATGGATGAAATGACTGTGAGTTGAAGGCCTTGTGGTAATTTCATGAGAATGTCCTATGCATGACGTAGGACCTGCTCGGGGAAGTCACAGAGCTCTAGCTGTCTGGAAACTTGATGCTCCAACTCCTCAGACTCCTCTAGAAACCAATCAGCCCAGTTTTCAAGATGCTTAACTCTGGTTGGCACCAGAATCCTCTTTACTGCCCTCAGCCTTTGTCTCCTACATTCCCTCAGGCACTCTACCCAGGTGTGTGTGCACCTGGCAACTTGGTGAAGGTGCAGATTCATTGTTTCCAACACTGGGATCCCTCCTCTCACCAGGAATCAGCTTACAAAGCACTCGGTACTAATGATTTGCCTGCAGCGTGAACATTATCCTGGGCAAATCGGACTGCATAATAAACTCATTGGAACTCACATTGAATGATTAAGATCTTTGCTTATCATAACCACCATCTCTATATTTGGCAGATTAAAGGTAGCTGGAAGGGAACTTTAAATCAATGGAATTTTAAAAAGCAAAACAAGTCAGTTTATAGAAAGAGAAAAATTAAAGAGTTATGGTTTGTTTCAATAACCCTGAGAGATAAGGCAGCTCACCTAGAGAACAGAACCTATACAGTTTGCAGCAAATTGAGAACATCATTTCTTTCCATGTGATTCATTATTTGGTTTGAATCACAATTACTTGGTTTGAGCAAGTTTCTGATGATCGGGAAAGTGTGTTTTCACAAATTAATGGGATACATACCTCCATGTAAAATGAAATCTATAAATGAGTGTTAGACTGTAATATTAATTTCAGACTCTTTGCATATCTGCATCCTTGCATGATTCAAATAACGATAATAGAAATGACCCCTACTGATCCAGATACTCTGCTCAGTCCTCTGTGTAAATTCTCTTTTAATCATCCCAGCAGTCCCTGGGGTTTCCTCACCTACTGATGAGGAAACTGAGACTCAAAGAGGTAAATGACCTGGCCAAGTCACACAACAGTGATCAGCAGAAGCATGATGAAACCCGGCTTTGTCTGACCCAACATGAAAGCTTTATGTTTTCCTCTCTGCTCTGCTTTCCAGCAGACACTTTCTAAGAAGTCATAGCAGGCATTTGTGTCATTTTTTGAAACATGCTGTGCATAGATGAAAGAGGGGCATGTGCCACTAAAGTGTGAGGACACAGCACTGGTATAAGATGATTTGATTTTTAATGCAGCTCCGCCATGGTCGTGAGAGATTTCCAATTCATGCTGGCTCAGATTTCCATACAGTAGCTTCCATAACGCTGCTATGTTGAGAAGGCAGATGTAAAGGGGCTTTTTTGTACATTTACAGTAAAATAGAGTGCCTTGGAGTTGAATTGACACACCACTAGAAAGGACTGATGTACTGGGAACACCACACTTAGAGGCTAAACGTAGGGAAACCTTTTTCACTCTTTTTTTATATACTAGTAAGCAGACTGGTAACCTGATAAACTGGAAATTACCGTTCCCCTAGCTCTGACTTTTAAAACAGAAAGAACGGAGGAAAACAAACAGTCTTTATAAATAAATTAAAATTCTAACTAAAAAGCTAATTATAAGTGTATTTGTTTTGTTGGAGGTAAGGCACATCTATTATCATAAAGATAATTAACTCAGTCTGACAGATCTAATAAAAGGACAAGTTTAGCACTGGCTTAGCCGGAAGCCAAAGGCAAGCAATTTTTGTAATTACTAGTTATTGTAACTGGGCTCAGAGAAAATGGTCCAGGATATTTAAACAGTAACGTTAATTTGCATTTCGACCTGCCCTCTTTTCTCATGAAAGAATAAGTACAAAACTGGATTAAAATAAGTAATCTCAACAACTAAAATATTATATATATACATATATGCACTGAGAATTAAAGTTTCTTCATCTATAAATTCAAGAATTTTTTTGAAGAGATAATGGATGTTCTTAGCCAAACAAGATATTAACAATCGCCAAAGAAATAACATAACCCAAATTTCCAATGCATATAAGGAAGGCATGTGATCTACAAAGATGGTTAAAACCATTGCGCTGTGACCCTCTGTCATTGTTCCATTTATAGCCATGCATGGTGCCCTGCCACTGGCTACCTCTTGAAGTGAGAGGATTAAAAATAATAGTAAATTAAAGAGCATTGCAAATAGGCGCGCAAGGAGACGGGCTTTGCAACCAATTACTTGCAGTCAGAAAGATGAGAAATTAAAAGCAAAGGCAGCATGCAAAGAGAATGAGAGATTTTCCTTGTCACCGGGCAGCGACCCTCTAACCAAAGCTTGTCTCAACATTTCACGGCAGACCAGATCCTGGAGCAAAACAAATCAACCATTTTAAGAGTGGAAGTTACTCTTTAACTGCTCCTATAATAAAGGCTGTAGAAATAAGTAATAACCAGTGTCAGAAAATAGGTTCATAATACACTAAGAAAAGCACTTTAAGGTAAAACACCTGTTAGTCAAGTACACATTTTATTATGTTCTACAAATATGGTGCTAGAATCAGCCCATTACATTTGTTAAATATGTTGTATAATTTCTCCCCGTAATGCACTGTCCGTGCTCCCGTTGCCAAGGTGAATATTCAACCCATCAGTCTAACTGGTCGCATTACCGATACTTGTCGAAAAATGTGACAGCGTGAGCCATTGGTCTTTTCCCCTGCTCTTTCCGGTCTCTGTCTTCTGGTTTATTCTTCTCATTCTCTTTGCTTTCCTTTATTTTGAAATGAATTTTTCCCATTTTCTGAGATACCCTAATTGGGAAGCAAGTTGATATGGTCCTGTTCTCAGCTTTGCAGTAAGGAATTGCACTCTTTAGAGGAGAAAGGAGCTCTGAAGGATGAGGCCTCCTTTCCAACCCTGGCAGAGAAGCATGACTGTTCTTCGACACATGGGTTCCCGCCTCTGACCTTCGGCGCCCACTCCTTCTGCGCTTACTAGATCGTGCTCATATTATGTTCCCTGATGACACACTTTCATCTAAGATTCAATGAAGCAACAGGTTTCAAAATGAGGAAGAAAGGAGTAAGAAAAAGAAAAAGAATGAGGCAGAGTTTCTCCCTTCAAGGATCTCAGGTGTACGATTTCAAATGATCACAGAATTAGGTATTCTTAGTATAGTGTGAGCACTGTACCTCTCTAGTAAATATGGGGAGCCTGGGGAAGGGAGCATCTAAATCAAACTTACAAGCAGTGGATCAAGAATGAATCCTAAGAGTGAAGGGAGTCAAGATGACTTCTGGGAGAGGGGTACAGGGACCAGGAAGGACACTGTACACAGAATGGGCAGCACATGCCATGTTGCACAGGGAAAAGATGATGGATTAGTGACAGGAACCTTGCTGGTGTCTATTTATTCTCCCAGTTTTAGTCCTGCCTATTTAGAATTGGCTCATGATACATTTATACAGATAATCTGGGATATTTTATAATTGTATGCTTCTCTCTTTTTTCATTTTGGTTCTAAGTTCTTCAAAATCATGCATCATACCTGTGACTTCAGCTACAAAATAAGATTTTACAAAGCAGATGCCAAAAAGCAGTGGAATTTTGTGTAACTGAAATTTCAGTGCAACAGAAATTTAGAATAATGAATCTTTATATAACATAAATAGGTAGCCCATTAGGCATTGGATTCTTACTCCTGGTGGTTGGGGTATGGGGTTGCTGGAGGTAAAGACCAGGGCCTCGTGCATGCTAAGTACACGCTGTACCCCTGAGCTACACACAACTACTCTCAATCTTCAGAGCCCTCCCAGCTGCCACAGCGAGGCAGATTCGACGCATCAAGTGAAGCCTGAAGATTTTATGATAATAAGTTAGTAGTTCTTCAAACATATATCCCAAATAAGTGCCCTTTATCCAGATATGTGTGAGGTGGATAAATGGGGGTTGATTCTGTATTTTTCCTTTGTGCCATTCCAGGTCATTGCTGGGAATGTCCCAGTGGCAATGGAGCTTGAAAGATGGAGGGAAAAACCCTGATGGAATAGGTGTCTCCAACCTTTCTCCACATATGGGTGGGCAGAGCACATGCTTCATTTCTTCTGATTGTCAGGGGGTCACTGTGTGCAGGCAGGGTTCATCTGCCTGGAATTGAAACCAAATTGACTATTATTTATATAGTCCCAGGTAAGAGTACATAGCTTTGTGCAGTAGGGGAAAGTTGTTCAGAGATGAAGGGTGGAAAATCTCTGTATTAAGTATCCTCTTCCATGTCTTGAAAATACAGTGTAATAGAGATCAAAGACAACAGATGACATAGGGCAGGTGGGAGGTCACCAACCAGAACACTTCACTGAAGAGATGTGGCCAGGAGCCTAGATTTTGCACAATGAGCAGACACCGGACTGGGTGCTGTGGATTGTCAGGTTGTTTCAGAACAAAATGTGGCACTTGGAAGAAGCTCTGACTTCTTTCCTTGGGAGTGAGGAGACCATCCAGGAGGCAGCATAATGCCCAAGGTGCAGACAGGAAACAGAAGAGATGAATTGCACATAGGTCCTGATTTTGAAGGACTATGCTTTTTTTTTCTTCTTTTTTATTGTCATTGAATACAGAAAGTAGATGATTGAACAAGATCTTAAACAGTAAATGAGGAATGAAATATCTAAGTCTCCTATTCTTTAAAATTCCCTTTAGAAACTCATTTGTACTGGTTACAAGAAGGAATCTGGTATGGTATGAGCCTCATTGAAATTTTACTGAAGCCATTTCATCCTCATTTGCACTGCAGTATAATTGGTGAGACTCTCAAGAAAGGAGTTTGATTATTTTAACTGTGATTCATTAGTGGAATCAGTCACAAGAGGTGGGGCAACACTGCCTACTTTAAGTGTTATACGGAGGCTGTGCATTTTTATTATTACCCATAATTTCTCACACAACAGGCCTGTTACACAAAGCTGCTCAGTGAGTGTGCAATTCCTCTTCAGCTTTTAATGCAGGTCAACTTGCAGGTCTTAAGAGATTGACTGTGGCCCTTTAAAAACATTCTCTGAGTTGTAGTTCATAATTAATCACAGCAACAGAAGCAAAAAGTATTGTTTCCTTGCTGAGAATAGCATGTTTTCTTTGCTTATGAATTGATCCCTCTCACATTCCTCCTGGGGATCTATTTTTCCCTTCAAATGCAAACTGGCTTTAAACTACAGATGTGCTAATCTATCTGTAGGACGTTCTAGGGCTCATTGATTTGTGGGATGTATAGGTATTCACCTACTTTAGATGGAAAACCGAAGGAAGACACAATTAATTAAGCCACTCTGCAGTTATTTTTCAAAATCAGAACATAAGTAGTGATGGGAAAATTCCCAAGGCTTCATAGTTTGGATTTGGTGTATATAAACATCTGAAATCTTGCAAACTGAGTTGATTAAAAGAGAAATGGAAATAATACAACATATATTAGGGAGAGTACATACTCCTATGGGGCTTGTTGTGTGCAAACTTCAGTGTTAGGCATGGGTGTTAGTGTACATCATTGTGTGAGTGTGTGTGTGTGCGCGCGGGTATGTAAGCACCTTTATTTGAATACAAGTGACTTTAGAAAGAGTATTTCGTGTTCTACTCCGTGCACTATTTAGTTCTCTGTTCAATACTTGCTATTGCAGGCAGTCATCCTTACCTACCTCTTCAATAAAACATTCATTCATTACCACTTGTTACCAAATACTAATTGAGCATCTACTGAGAATCATCCCCAGGCTGAGAGAGCTCACAATAAGCAGGAGCCCATAATCAGCACTTAGAGATAAGTAAATTATACTTTCCAATGTCAGTCTTCTCGCTAATAAACCAGTGAGCTTTCTAAAAGAAAGAATCATTCCTGTGAATATATTCTGTGAACTGTGCTGCAAATCCTTTTTGGAGGTGGGTAGGATATAAATACAAAGCGAAAGAAATTATTAGAGCTACTCATGGAATATTCAATTCAACAGACATCTACGAGCATCTACAAAATGCAAAAGGCAAGGCTAAGTCTGCAGCAGCATACATATTAAAGCCTTTTAAAAGAAGAAAGAAGGATCCTCATAAAATGCATATTTAACTAGTCCTCAAGCACTCTTACAAACATTCAACTAATTATGGACTCCTTGGGATTATTGAGGTGGCCCCCAAGCTCTGGCCCATTTCTTGGTCTTCCTGTCTTCATTTTTGCTATTGCCCTTCACACTCAAGGCATTCTGAGTGCCATACAGATCCTTGGAAATGCCAAGTTCTCTCATCTCTAGACCTTTGTATGGAACAGTGATGGGATGTACTTCCTCCTATCACCCAGCTCTTTACTACTTACCCTTCTGTCCTCTCTCATCTCAAACGTTACTCTCTTTCTCTAAATCTTTTATTTTTGGACCTGGAGCTCATGTATGTATGAAGGCCAGAAGAGCTTATACTTCTATTATTCTCACATTTAATTTATATGAATGTTGGTTGAAGTGACTCTGCACTGATAGGATTCTATTCCTAGTTAGTGGCTTGAAGCCTGATTTCATTTTCTTTTTTTTTTTTTTTTTTTTTTTAGGAGAAAGGGATAGTGAGAGAGAGAAAGAGATAAGCAATCTTTATTTAGTTTTTAATTTGACTTTTGTTGCTCCAAGACATCATTGTGTACGTGGTGCTGGGGTTCGAACTCACATACTCATACATGCTGGGCAAGCAAAACCATAACCACCAAGCCATTGCTAAAGCCCCTTGAAGCCTGGTTTTTAATATGCATTTAATAAACATTTGTTGAAATAATGAATTGAGAAAAAACTAAGTAACTTCACATTTTAATAGAATTATTATGTGACAAAATGTTTAAATATAAAAATATAGTAAGCACATTTGAAAGTTTCTTTTACTGAGAAAATACTTTGGAATTGCTCAGTGACCTGTGTGGGTCATTGTTTTGAATGGAAATATCATCTTATTAAAGATTGTATAGTAGTAGAAAAAATTTTTATGTTTGATCAAGGAAAAATGAAACATGTCTATATTTTATTCCAAAATGTAAAATATCACAAAACACAAGCTTGTTGCCAATGTATTAACTCTTTTAACATCATCACATTGAATTAAAAGAAATTACTATCTTTTGGTCAGTAGTTACCACAAGGAATGTAATTATTATTTGTTACTACTTTCAGATAACTATTATTAGATAATTAAATTTTTCTCATTTAAAAGTGGGAATCATAAAGTACTTTGACATTATTCAACATTATAATATAATGTATTTCAATGGGTTTACTGCTTAACAAATACTTGAAGTTTTGGCATTATTCCAGGTCTTTGAAATAAATATTTTTATGGCTTAAACATGGGAGTCTCCCAGAAAATTCATGTGTTAGGCAATGCAGGAATGTTCAGAGGTGGAATGATTGGATTATGAGACTCTGCTTTCATTGGGTCCATTGGTGACCAGTGGATTGGCACTTTGAAAGCACTAGTGCACTTGTAGCACTTGTAGGCAGGTGGGGAATGGCCCAAGGAAGTAGGTTGCTAGGGGTGTGCCTTTCGACTGCATCTGACCCTGCTAGCTCTCTCTTCCACCTTCTGCATCCTGGCTGCCTTAAGTTCAGCAGCTTCTTTCTTCCATGCCCTTCTGCCTTGATGCTTTGTTTCATCTGGCCCAGATCAATACGATCTACCAATCATACACTAAAGCTGTGAAATTGTCAGTCCAAAATTAACTTTTCCTCTGCTAAGTTGTTCTTTTTTTTTTTTTAAGAGAGAGGGGCAGTGAGAGAACGAGAAAGAGAGAAACAATTTTATTTAGTTTTCTTCGTGGCTTTCATTGCTCCAAGACTTTGCTGTGTACGTGGTGCTGGGGTTTGAACTCTTGTACTCATGAATGCTGGGCAAGTGCCCTAACTGCTGAGCCACCGCTCCAGCCCCTGCTAAGTTGTTCTTAAGAGGTATTTTGGTCACAGCAAAAAATGCTAACTAACACAGATATAAGTCCAATAAGTGAAAGATTCACTATTTATAGAATTTATATTCCAGAGTACTGAGAATGAATGCCAAACTGGGTTTCTTTTTTACTGCTAACTTTTTGACTGCTAACTTTCATCCCTGAGTATTGCAACTTTAAAAAGTTTAGCTCTGTGGGTGAGAACTAAAGAAACTGCATCTGTAATATCCAATGGCAGCATGACCCTAGTGACTGGTGGGACTTCATCCATCACCAAATAATTTAATTCTTTGAATTCATAGAAGAACCACAATTAGCTAACATATATTTGTGGAAAATTCAGAGTGCTTCTAAGGGCATCACAAAATATGAGCAGTATATTAGTGGATGTGTATGCTCAAATTCACAAGTACCTTGCTCAAATATTCTTATAGCTCTATAAATTTATAGAGAAACTAAAAAATGCGTGATATATTAAGAAAACCAAATTAAGATTGATGGTACCTCATTCTTATTTTCAGAAAATTAAGGAACATGGGAAATAAATGTATTATATTGTAAAGGAAGGGCCCTTAAGACCTCTTAAGTTCAAAGCCTGACCACGATAACTGTTGTGATTTTGGACATATTATTTTGTTTTCTCAGGCTTTATTTACTTCATCACTAAGAAAATAATAGGATATTCTAAAACATAAGCCATTATTAATGCTATTATTTTCACTTTTATTATTGATGCTCTTATAGTACAAAAACACAAACTATTTTCCCAGCCTCCGTTTGCTTGTGGTGTTAAGAATATACGACAAACCAGGTGTGGCAGTGCCCTCTGTAACTTCAGCAAGTTGGGAGACTGAGAAAGGAAGATCACAGGTTTGAGGCCAGGCTCAGCAACTTAGCAAGACCCTAAGTAACTTAGCAAGACCCTGTCACAAAAAAAGGGGTGCTTGGAATGTAACTCATTGGTAAAGTGCCAATGGGTTTCATCCTCAGTACAAAAAAAAAAAAAACAAAAACAGAAGGAAAGAAAGAATATGCTATGAATGAGGACCTCAAAGGGCAAAGAGTCACACTAAAACCCAATTGAATAGTCAAAAATTATGTCACCCTAATTCACGACAGTCACTTTCTGTGGATTTTAATAAATCAACCTTCAGAGAAAGGCTCTCAGTTTCCGAGGGGTTGAATTCAACATGTGTCTGCTGATCATGATTACGGGCACATATTCTCAACAAGGACTAATTTAAAAACGTGGGTTTCCAAGTGTCCCCATGCAAGAAATCATGGCTCCTTATGGGACTTTGAAAATTATTTTCATGTCAGATGCTTTCTTTTTCTATGTATTCTCAGAGAGTAAAGTTAAGAAATTAAAAAAATAGAATGAAGAAGAAAGAGGAGAAAATGGAGACATCTTGCTCTTATAAAATTGATTACTTTCATTACAAAAGTAATATGGCTTAAATAACTTTTGAAACAATGCAAGAGTGTATAAATAAAACTTATAGGTACCACCACAGCACCCACATACATATCATGTCTTTTCTATTTATTCAAGATAAGCATTGTTCTCAGCTCATGAAATATACTTCTACATTCATCCAAAAATATATCCATATATTCATCTATAAGAATATTTTTGCCATTGGTTGCAATCACAAACGTAGAAATATTTATACCTATACCTATTGGTTTGTCAATTTTTTCATCATTTTAACCAAAAGGCATGACAAGAAAAAATTTAGAGGAGGAAAGATTGATTTGGGGCTCATAGTTTCAGAGATCCCAATCCATAAATGGTCTACTCCACTGCTTTAGGCCCAAGATGAGGCGGAACTTCATAACAGAAGGGCGTGATGGAGGAAAGTTGCTCAGGATTTGGCAATCAGGAAACAGAGCGTGCGAGAGCTCCAGCTACCAGGGAGGAAACAAATACCCCCAAAGGCACACCCTAGTGACTACCCTGTCCAGCCACACCCTACCTAACTATAGTTACACCCAGTTAATCCATTGAAAAAGATTAATGTCTTGGCTCTGACAACCCAATCATTTCACCTCTAAACTTTCTTGCATTGTCTCACACATGAAGTTTTGGGAGAAACCTCAGACCTAAACCATAACACCTATATTTCTTTCTATATTTGAAACAGTCTATTCATTCTTAAAAATTGTATTGACTTGTGCCTAGATTAGCTAATATGAATCTGAATCATAAAAGCTGCATAATATCTCACAGGATAGTTTTACTATAATTGTTTCAAACATCTCTCTCTTTTGAGGAAATATTCTTTTGTAGGTTTTCATATTGTTCCATGAACATTTGAAGGATCATGAAAGGAAAAGAACAACTTTATTCATAGAATTTCCATTTCTCAAAATTCTTCCTACGAATTCAAATGGAATAACTTTCATTTATTTAGATCCTTGATTTATTGCTTCAGAAATTTTTGGTTTTGTCATGAAGTCTTGCAAATATTTTGTTGGGTTCGCATCTAGGTATATCATTTTAGCAATGCTAATGCAAGCGATGTTTTATTCTTAAAGTTGCAACTTTCCATTGAAAGAAGTTGAATTTTACATTTGAATTTTGCATCTATGGTCTTACAACAATTGCTTATTAGTTCCAGAAGTTTTTGCTGTTTTATTTTCTGTCTTTTAATTTTAAAATTTTGATTGTTTGGGGTTTCTATATATATCATCATGTCATCTAGAAACATGGACATTTTCATCTTTACCTCTAAATCTATGTGCTTTTTATTTGTTTGTAGTGCTTTATTGCATTAGCTGGGTCTTCCACTATATGTTGAATAGAGTGAGGAGTGTGTGTTTTTGCCTGGTTCCTAATTTTAGTAGAGGTGCATTTATTTTCTCATCATTAAGTATTATGTTAACTGTAGTTTTTTTTTTTTTGTTTGTTTTGTTTTTGCTGTTGTTGTTGTTCTTGATTAAGTTAAGGAGATTTTCCTTTATTCTTGGCTTTCTGAACATTTTGATTACAAGTTTGGATCTTATCAAATACTTATTTGTGATGGAATCTATTGACTTTTAAACATTGAGAGAGCTTTACATACCTGTAATAGATCTCAGTTGGTTTTAATATGTAGTTCTATATATATTGTTGCAATCAATTTGCTAGTAATTATATAGACATCTTTGTGCTGTTGTGGCATAGGGGAAGGCTAATCTCATAGATTAACTATTCCCTTGCTATTGCATGGAAGGATTTCTAGAGACATGGGCTAGAGGACTTACTAATATTAAAAATGTTCATATTAACAAAAAATGATCTACAGAGTCAATGCTATTCTCATTAAAACTCAATGCCATTTTTTTTTTTAAAACAGAGAGGGACAGTGAGAGAGTGAGAAAGTTAATTTTACTTAGTTCTTCATCTGGTTTTTATTGCTCTGACACTTAGTTGTGCATGTGGTGCTGGGTTTGGAACCCAGGTCCTCACGCATGCCAGGCAAGCACCTAAACCCCTGAGCCACTACTCCAACCATACAATGCCATTTTTTACAGAAAAAAAAAATTCTAAAACTCACATAGAACCACAAAAGACCAAGAATAGCCAAAGAAATCTTGAGGAAGAACAAAACTAGAGGCATCACACTTCTGATTTCAAAGTGTATTCTAAATCTATAAGCAGAAGCAGCGGAAACAAAACCAAACAAGCAAGACAACATCAAATCAAAAATTTCTGCACCAAAGGAAACAGTCAACGGATGGAAGCATTTCTATAGAACTGAAGTATGTGCAAACCATGTATTTCATAAGAGGTTAATAGCCAAAGTATATAAGAAACTCCTACAACTCCTACAACCCAATAGCAAACAGAAAATTAAAAACAAGAAAAAAAAACCTTGATTAAAAACGGACAAAGTGTTACTATGTATGCATTTGTGATTGTACAACAACACAACTCCTCAATACAATTTTAAAAAATAGACAAAGAACACGAATTCACACCTCACCTCTTCAAGGATGATATAGAAATGGCCATAAAAGGTGCTCAACGTCACTAATCATCAGGGAATCAAAATCAAAACTACAATGAAATTTTGCCTCACCTATCTATCTTAGGGTGGATTTTATTAAAATTTAAAGTATTTTGGCAAGGATGTGGAAAAATTAGAATCTTGTAAGGTGTTAGTGGGAATATAAAATGATACAGCTACTAGGCAAAATGGTACTGAGGATTTTCCAAAAATTATAAATAGAACTAATGTGAACTAGGTAGCCCATTTACAAAAATACATACAAAAGAAATAAAATCAGTGTCTTTAAGGTATCTGTGCACCCATGTTCATTGCAGTATTATTCAAATAGCCAAGATATTAAAGCAATCTAAATGTCTATCAGTAAATGAAGGTATAGAGAACATGTGGCATACAGATACAATGGAATATTATTCAGCCTTAGGAAAGAAGTAAATCCTTCCATTTGCCAGAATATGGGTGAATCTGAAGGACATTATCCTAACTGAAATAATACAGTCACTGAGGGACAGCTATTGCATGATTCACTTATACAAGGTATCTAAAATACTCAAAGCCAGAGATTCAGAGGACAGCATGTGATTGCCAGGGCCTGGAGATATGAAGTTACGATGTGCTTTTGCTCAGATGGATGAAATTTTAACTTTTAGGGCACTTAGTTTGTTCTTGAGTTGGTTCTCCTTGTAGTTTCTTTAAGTGGAATCTTACTTTCTGTTCTAATATAAACATTTAACATTATGATTTTCACACTAAGCATTCCTATGAATGTGTAACAGAAAAGTGACTGCTAATTTGCATATTTCTATTTGTTTCATGATTTATTTAGACATGTGTTGTTTAAATTTCAAATATTTGCAGATTATCCAGCTACCTTTCTATTATTTACTTCTTGTTATATTATATATATATATATATATATATATATATATATATATCATGGCCACTCAACTTACTTTGTATTATTTCTAATATTTAAAATAAATAAATAAATTTTTTGAGATTTTTCTTGTTCTGGATTATAGTCTGCCTTGATGAATGGTTTATGCACATTTGAAAATTAAGTGTATTATGAGTATGTGGTTTAGAACTGGCAACCATGTCAATGATGCCTACTTAGTTATAAGATAATTCTCTTCTTCTGTGTTGTTATTTTCTCTCTGCTTTTTAAACTGTCATTACTGATACTATCAATGACTAAAATAACCAAATGTAGTCTACAACAATAACTTTGTGCCTTCTATTTTTTCTTGTTGTTAGATGAGTTGTTTTGTCACATATTTTAATACTCTGTTAAGCGCATGCATGTTTAGAATTGTCTTGACAATTGATTGTGTTATCCTTAGGTTATGTTCCTTTTTATCTAAAATAACGCTTCTTGTTTTGAAGTCTACTTTGCTTAATATTAATACAAGTTCTTTTTGGGTTAATGTTTACCTGACATTTTCTTTTCTGCGTGTTCACTTTTTGCCATTTTATGTATATTTAAAATTGATTCAAAGTCTTATGAATTTTTTCCAATACTTTAACTGCTCTAGATTTTCATTGACATGTTTGATCTATCTATATTTTGTTTTCATAAGCTATGAGGGTGTGGTCTTGCTTTGTTACCTTTCCAATATCCAATTTCATTAGCATCGTTTATACACATACTATCCTTTCCCAAGTAAAGGTAAGTATTATTATTTTACATATCAATTGCTCATATAAACTCAAGTTTTTTGAGTTCCTTTATCCAATTGCACTGGTATATTCTATATTTTCCTAGATCTTCTATCATTAGACTTTAAAAATTTCCCAGTGAATAATTCTACAAGTCTGTTTTATGAAAAATGTCACTGTCTTGAAAAACTTATGGCTAGAAAAGTCTAAAATCAGAATCCATCACACTTCCATCCCAAATCATTCACTGTTAAATACCTCTCTCCCTACAGAGCTGAGATAATCCATTTACCTTCATCTGAGCAAAAAGTTCTCTGTAAAGAAAAATGTTGTTCTTTCAAAAATTTCTATACTCACATGTTATTCAAAGTGGAAAAAAATAACAGTTATGTCAATAGTTAGGCTGATTCTTATCCTTCTGTCAACTTTCAATTGTGAAAGTTAGATTTTTACCATGATTTAATAATTTAGGAACCAATCACAATATCCATTTATATACAGTTAACTATTTAGTGATATAATATCTAATAAAGGCTTTTAAACAGTCTGTATTCAGATAAGCACTGTCTTTAAGAATGCCAAATAATATTCAGTTCACAGATATTTTACTGGGTTCTTCTTTTCTTCATCTAGTTAGTTGGCCAAGGTCGTCAGTGACACTTGTCAGTACTATAAGTCCACACATCTCAAGTGTTCACTGAGAGATTTAATTTGCAAATGCTTAAGTGGAGCTGTTCAGCATAAACTGTGTAAAGGGTCATGAACTTTTGGCATATGTATTACAAATATGTTTATTTAATCTCTGTTACTCTCCTGTGATTAGAGATTCCTATAAGATATATACTTAGATATTTATATATATATATATATATATATATATATATATATATATATTCCTATAAGATATATACTGGGGCTGGAGCAGTGACTCATTGGTTATGGTGCTTGTCTGGCATGCACAAGGACCTGAGTTCAAACCTCAGCACCACATGCACAACAAAGTGTTGGAACAACAAAAGTCACATGAAAAATTAAATAAAATTGATTCTCTCTTTCTCTTTCACTGTCCCTCTCTCTTTACAAAAAAAGAAAGAAAGAAAGAAAGAGAGAGAAAGAAAAATCTGAGATAATGGAGGTTAAAGGAGGCTAGTTCACATACACTGGGTATTTGGACCACGGCCTGTTCGAATGACAAATCAATACCAAAGTGATTATTATGGGCTCTTATTTAGAAATAGAATCAGGGCAGGTAATATTAGTCAAAGAAGAGTTTATAGGTAAAGGACAGGTCATAGCCAGCATGTCTGTTGTCCTTATAAGAAGACAGCCATTTAAAGACAGAACCATAAAGGAAGATCTCCCTGGAATCTTCAAGCCAGGAATTGGAGTTGTGCAACACGAGCCAAGAAATACCAAATGCTGGCAGTAAAGCACCAAGAGGTAGGATGAATATGGAAGGACTCCCTGCAGGTTCCAAAGAGAGTACAGCCATGCCAGCACCCCAAGCTTTGACCTTAGATCTATTAATCAATAAATTGCTGCTGTTGGTTGTTTTAAGGCACCCGGTTGGTAGCACTTGGTTACAATAGTTCTAACGTGTTGACATAGTAAGAATGGCCCAATGTGGATTGCACTTTCAGACAGTCTCTTCAATTAGGGGGCAGGCAATGGTGTGCAGCTGGGTAAGAAATCACTTATTGTGGGCCACCAACATCGAGGCATCAGTTAGATGACCACAGTAAACTCCAACCAGATAATGCTCTTGATGAGCATGATGATTGAGAATTAAGGACAAGAGATTTTGGAAAAAAAGGTAATCTAGCTGCCAGTTTGGTCCATTGGAATCAGAATGGAAGATTTTTACATTTAGAAATAGATAGAAGTTGTACTTACTTTTTACTGCAGGGCTGGGCTATAAAATTGACCATGGAAAGCAATCTTTATAATCAGTGGAGAAAATTACAACTGCTTTGTAACCTTTGAAAATGTTCATCAAAACATTAAGAAGTCTCTTACTGTCTACTCTAGACATATAGAGTAACTAAAAGCACAGTAAAACTAGTATTTATTACAATGCAATTTAAAACTTCGGACAGATTATTTAAGTGTTTTATTTCTTTGTATTGAGACTCCTTTGGATAGCACTTTCCTTCCTCCTGTTGTATAACTTAAAAAACAGGGTGGATATCTTTTATATGTCTTGGCAAATTGCTATGCACCTAAGTGTGAATCACCTTCCAAAATTATATCTTTTGTACTTTCAAAGTGAAAGACTCTTAGAGTTCCTTTACTATGAAGTTTTTGTCAGAATCACTTCTATGAACCTGGTTATCCTTTTGGTTTCTACTTCTTTCTTCCTGTGAGTTGCTACGTTCACATTCATTAATTTTCTCTGATTTATATCTAGAATCTCCAAAATGTGGCAACTTCAATTTTCCACATTTTTCTATTGCTTTCATAACTTCATTTACATTTGATTCAAATATCACTTCCAACAATACTACCTTTCCTTTCTTTGCTGCAGTTTTGTCTTTGTTGGCCATTCTGTCTGTCAGTTGCTACGAACAGAAGGTTTTTGTCTTCCAAAATCCACATGCTAATCTTGAATCCTTAATGTAATATTTATCACTTTAGGAAGTGATGAGGTTATGAGGATTGAACCTCCATGAGTGGGATTAGTGCCCTTATAAGAAGACTCACAAAAGAACAATCATCGTTTTCTCTGCAGTGTTAGGATACAATAAAAATGCAAACAAGAGATACCAGTACCTTAACTTTGTCTTTCCCAGCCTTTAGAATTGTGAGAAATACATTTCTATGGATTATGCCACCCAGTCTTATGGCATTCTGTTCTAAGATAGTCACTTTATTACTGAGAGACAATGAGGCAAAAATAACATCATTCTTTGCTATCTGTAGGTAATGGCTAACAATATACGCAGTAACAATCACCAACGGACTGTGAGACAAGTGACATAAGTGGTCAGCAATCATCATACAAATTGGTTGTGTGCAAAATGCTTTGTGGACTAAAGTGTTATCATTGAAATTGATTCTTTATGCAGTTACTCACAGTTAAAATACAATGGTTACTGCAATTTGAGCTGTGTGTAGGGAGATGGTGTTTTGAATTAAACCATGGTAACTGAAGTTCATGGATGTTGTAACCATCAAAGTGAAGATAGTCTGTATGTACCAACTTGTGCAGGTGGGTTTTAGATTTCTATAGTATGGAATAAGGCAAGAGGAGGAAGTCAATGTACAGGATGGTGGTTCTCAAAGTATGGTAATCTGAACAGAAATGTTGGCATAATCAGAGAACTTGTTAGGAATGCAAATACCAAACCCTATCCAAATGACTAAATCAATGTTCTGGGAGCTCAGCCAAGCCATCTATATTGATAAAGTCTCCTGGGGTTTCTTATTTATGGTTTGGGATCCTTTGATACAGAAAATATGAAGAACATGGTAGAAACAGATTAGAAAGGGTATACATCTTATATTTTATAGATAAGAGTTAAATCTACAAAAGAAATTTTTGCATGTTTTCTGAGTCAGGATTACATTTAGAGATGCCTGCTGCTGTGTGGATGGGATCATACAAGTTTACACCAACTGGAAATACAAACAATGGTTAGGATCAGCATAACCTTCTCTAATCTGTTTTGCTCCAGTCATGCAACAGCCCAGATTATGGGGAACATCAACTGACAGGCTAGAAAAGTCACATTTTCAGTAACCAGCAAAGAAAAAAATTTAAGCTGAGGTCTATGCCTCAAATTTTCATGCTTTTAAGCTCTTATCACATTGTTTATTTGTGGTCTCAAGGAAGCACTGCACTTTAATCAGGAATTTATTCATGGGTTCAAGTTAAAATTTTGTAATTTAATATATGTATGTGGCTTTGGAAATAATAATACCTCCTGATGTGGTTGATGGAAGGATTAAAAGAGAAAACATAGGTAAATTTCCTAGTCCAGTGAATTGTACTTGATAAGAACTCAATTCTGTTCCTTAATTCTTATGTGGATTTCAATCTCCCATTTCTTATTACCTATTGTATTGCTACCTTACACCTATAAAATATTGTCAATAATTTAAGGCAGTAGTGATCTTTTTTTGTTCACTGGTGAAGTCCAAGATCCTAAAATTGTGCCAAGGACATAATAGTCACTTCATTAATATTTAGTGAATGAATGCCTTTTACCACTATCATCTCATTCAAAATATTTAGAGTCCATTCCCAAGTCCATCTCCCAAAACCTAAATCTTTGCCTGTATGTTTTTCTCTACTTCTTATAGAGTAGAAGCTGCTCTTTCTTAGTCAATTTTTTGCTTCATAACAAATCACCTCACACTGGGTATTTTATAGGAGCAGAAACTTAGTGCCTTGGTTCTGGACACTGCAAAATCTAAGGTCAAGGTACCCGGTTCAGTGGTCAAGTAAGGGCTGCATCCTGAAGAGGAGAGGAACACTGTGTTCCCACAGGGCAGAAGATGGAAAGGCAAGAAAGCATAAGACTATGGAAATCGTCTTTCACAAGGACCTTCCTCCCATTCACAACAAGAGGAGCCCTCATGACCTACTCACTTCTTAAAGACCTCACTTCGAATGCCATCACATTGAACGTTAAGCATCAGCACTTCAACTGTGGAGGGGGTGCACGCAAAGCATAGCCATCCCTTTCAATCACGTGACCAAATAACTAAGCTTTGAATTATGCTGCATGAGAGCAAATACTTTGTGCAACCCCTGACCATGCCCTATCGCTCCACCTTTCCTAATAGCTGAAACAAAGTGGACGAGGTGCCATCTTGGAACGTTCAGGAGAGGATAACTTCATTTTGTGGTTGAACTGCAAGAGAGAAGGACTTTGGCCTCTGATGACTTTTAGAGCAGAGATGACATGCTATTCTGAACTACTATGCTGCCACACTATTGTGGAAGAAACAATCATTTAGCATGCATGTTTAACTTACTTTGGGTCTTGGTCCAGTGCACCCAAATTTATAATTATAAATGTGCTCAATTATGTCAAAATATCATCATTATTCTAGTTTCCTAGGCACCCAAATTTTACCCTCTTTCTTTGAAAGACTCATATCACTTCTATTCTTTACATCCAAGTTCAAAGTTCTTATAAGGACTACCCAGAGAATTTTTAAAGCATTACAGTGATTGAGAATAAGAACAGTGTTTTGAAGAGGGTTGTAATGACAGCCCTTTTGATCATGTTTCAGGAGCTGGGATGAGCCAATAGAAGCATTCTTCACATAGAAGATGACTACCTAAAGTTGAGGATCTCAGCATTACGGAGCATGGGATAAAGACAGCCTACCTAGGGGGAAGTATAAATCATATTCAAGACAGGAAGCAAAGGCTATAACAAAAAAAGTATCAGGATGAAGATATGAAAAGGTCAGAAGTCGGGAGAATCAGTGCAAATTACGGAGTGGAAAGTGAGCTACATCCAGAAAAGTGGTACAGGAATAACGCTATAAAAATTTGATGCCCTATGGTGCTCTCTGCATGGTGCTAAGCCTTGCAGGATTGAAAAATTTTTCTTGCATGCATTTTAAATGCTTTGATTTGTACTTAATGACAGGGAACTTGTATATGCCACTCAGTACAGATGGATTTGTCCAAGGCCCTGCTAAATCAATGCATATTCACTGAAATCTCTTGTCATTGTTCTGTCAGAGAAAGCTCTGCATCCATTCTGCCACATGGAGATCTGGCTAGTCATGTCTGTGTTTGTAACCAGCTGGGACTTTTACTGGCTTCATTATGCCACTTATTTATCAGTAGACAGTTTCCCTGTTGTCTTTGTTTTCCTTGGTGGAAGTTATGCTCCTTTTGTTTGTGTTATAATAGAGCACAAGTCATTTTCTTTTCATCATTAACGATCCCATCAGTCACGCACTTTGACTTATAATTTTGAGTGCCTTTCAGCACTTTTAGGACCAAGAAGAGATGACATTATTCTGAGCCACAAAATTATGGGAGCAAGAAATTCCCTTAAGAGGTCATATAATCCAATCCTCTGACTCTATCTGAACATCAGTTTTTGAAGACACCATTACTTACAGATAAAATCTTCCTCTTTGCTTTATATTCACATGACACTGATGAGGGCTACATTTTCTATGAGCCTAGAAGAAGGGAAAATAGGTTTCTTCAAACCAAAGAATCTCACTTCTCCCTTCTACCAAGATTTATAACTTGATGAAAATGCAAAGTGATTATCTGTGTAAGTCACAGTTCTTTATTTTCTCTTGCTTCATAGAAATTTACCAAGAGCTTGGCTTTGAAAGGTCAAGTTATTATCTCACAGTTTCCACGAGTCAGGGATCCGGGTAGCAGTTAGCTGGGTATTCTGATTGGAGCTCAGGGATTGAAGAGTTTGAAATTCAGGGACTTGATAGGCTGTGTCCTCATCTGAGGCTCAAGGTCCTTTCCAAATGGCTGATTATTGGAAGTTTTCACCTAAAGAACTGAGATCCTCAGTTCCGTGCTGGCCATTGCCTGAAAGCTGTTCTTATCTCCCTCAGAGACTGCCAACCATTTCCCGCCATGCGGGAAACATGACAGATGTCATGACATCCTCCAAACATGACAGTTGTCTTTATGAGACCAAAAGAACAAGCATGCTTCTCTCCAAGTACCTCTTACCTCTTTTAAAAACAGAACACATCATGTCAGGTCAGACAAGGATAATCTTCCTTTTGAGTAACTCAAAGTTGGCTGATTAGAATCCATAATAAAATGTGCAAAATTCCTTCATCTTTGCCTGATTATAAGAGTGAATTCATTCAGGAGGAGGGGAGTCCTAGGGATCATCTTAATATTTGTCCTATCATAGCTGGAGATATATTAAAATTAGCTTATTATATTAGTTTTCCTTGCTTATAATCTGTCTTCAGATTTATTGACTTAAAACTGAATTGTTAGCTTAACATGCCATAGAGTACATGATGTTGGACTGAACTCACCTTCCATCCTTCATCAGATCAGAGGGATTTACTCACACAAGTGTAGGGATATATTAGGTTCTCTTGGGCTTCTGGGTCCTGGCTGGTTTCACAGTTCAGGTGTTTTTCTGGATCAATACTAACAGATCAGTCACCTTTCTTTATAATCTAGAAGGCTATTTCAGGCTTCTATACAGGTAGGAAAAGGAATTCATAAGTAATAGCACATTTCAACCATTGGCTCGTATTTTGTTCCCTAATGTCCGTTTGGTCAAAGCGAACCATGTGTCCAAGCCAAGATTCTAGTGGAGAAACACATTCACAATGCTGAGCTGAAAAAATACTAGATTTTTAAAAAAAAAAACTCTACCAAAATTTTAAAAACCTAAAATTAAACAAGGCATTAGGAAGGCCACTAGGCCCAGCAGCATGTTAACATGAATGCCAGATCTTATTCAGATTTTACCACACATTCATACACTTGACTTCTGCAAAGAAGATAAAGATTCTATAATTTATCTGAAAAAAAATCCTCGTAGTTCAATCTTCCAAAATTAGAACATTGCTTTTGAGCCTCATATTTTTCCTGTACTTCTGTCAGTTTTTAGCTTTCTTCTGGTTTCTTTTTAAAGCAACTTTTCCCCTTGAAAGTACAATATTGAAAGATAAGAATCACTATTTCTCTATTACCTTATGAAAGATTTTGTAAGTACATGCAGCCCTCTGACCCTGTCTCGTTTCAGCTTCATTAAAAGCTGGGATGTACAATTAGAGTATGTAATTTGACTCAATTATATCTTTAAAAAAATTAAAAAAAACAACCAGACGTGGACCTCATTTCTAATGACATTGAAGCCCTCAGCATTCAAAGAAAATTACAAATGACTCAGCAAATTTGATGGTAACCCAGGCAGCTTTCTCATTTTGATCAAATACAACAGGAAAAATGGAAACCAAGTGAAAGAAAAATGAAGAGGTGAAGTGAATATGAAAATACTTTTTATTTGGCTTCATTTTGCAAATTGGTAAAAACAAAAGATAGGTAAATATCAAGGGAGGGGGGCTGTTCCAAGGAAGAAGAAGTATGAAAAGAACTGCTGATTCAACTTAAATGAAGGCACTGTATCATGGGCTTTAAAAAATGAAAAGAAAATATTTAAGCTGGAAATATGAGCGTGAAAGAGGGTGGTGCAAAAATGACAGAAAAGAGGTTGGGCATGTCTCTGTAACAAAACCTAATACCTAATCTGTATGTGGTTAAGACTTTTAAATATATACCCCATGATTACACATAGGTTGCAGGGAACCATGTAGACTTGGACATCATGGACACTGTCCCCTTTTTTAATTTCCCTTCAGTCTACCCCTGGAATTACATCATTAAACACAAGTCTGTCTGCATTACTTACCTGCCGTAAAGGAAAAATAAAAGTGGGAATTGTTCCTCATTATCCGTAGGATAAAGCCCAGACTCCCCAGCCTTTCAAGTGCTCTTGTCATAACCTAATAGATACAAAACTAACTTGCACAGCTATGCCTAGTAGTAAGAAAGTTATTTAATCAATCTTTTTTTGGTTTACTCTTTCCACTTCTACCTAGAGGATTCATTATTGTAGTCTTGGCCGATTTCCCACGGAACAATAGTGGTTTTCCCCGCTCTTTCTTTGTGCTCCAGAAACCATCATTTATTACTTAGGTGGCATTGATTCCTCAGTGCAGCAAACATTTGCTTATTAATGTGTCTTTCTCATTAGACAGTGAATGACTCCAGGACAGGGACTGAGCCTGATTGACTTTTGCGCTTGTAGTACTGTGCCTGGAACTTAGCAGGTGCTCATTTTGTAGGAATGAATGAATCAATTAATTACATATAAATCAAGAAGGTTTTGCTGAAGCTAAGAGAATCAGAGCCCAACTCATCCAGCCTTCAAAACCGCCAGCTACCAATGGTCTATGCACTCTCTTAGTTTTTTCTTAGTATTGCCATTTTCTTAATATTGTTATTTTTTCCATATTTTAAGCCAAACAGTGTAACACTGAGTTGATTTGGGCTGGTGCTGCATTATAGAGACCCTCTAGTCAGTATTTTGGTTCAGATATGTGACATCATTTGGCTTCAAAGGTAAACATTCGCTAAGCCCTCTGGATTGCCTGGGGTAAGTCTGATTTTAGCCTTATCATCTTGGTGTAATTATTATCCATACTATTTTTCCTTGTTCACAGGTGTTCTTGTTTGGATGATGAATTATACAAGTATGCTGAAATTATAGCCACTTCCTAGAAATCTAAGTTTCTAATCCATGAGAATATTTAGAAGATATAGAGCAGAAGGAATTTGGGACCACAGATCAGGAGACTCAGATTCTCACTGGAGCCTGCCTCTTGATGTAGTATGTTTTGGAATCCACTTAATACTTAATTACTTCAGCTTCATTTTATAGAAAATGAGATAGGGGAGAGAGGGAAACATCATAATAAAATGTTTAAGGTAAACAATTTAAAGCAGACTCTTGATTACACAAGGCTAGTGGAAACAGTGCAGAGAAATGATATGTATAGAGCATCCCTAGATCTTACTGCCTTCATTCTTTCTAATGCTTTCCCCTTAGTAAACATTTTACAAGAGTTGGAAGCAAATAAAATGTTGATTGATTTGATTATCCCATCTTTTCTCTCTAGTAGAGGTGCAGATGAGCAATAAAATAGTTACCTGGATAGTAACAAAAGAAAGGTCATAAAAATGTAGAGTATCAAAATAATCCATAAATTGGATAATAAGACATGGAGTAACTTAGAGGATTGCAGACAGTGTTGTCTTCTTCGTCAGAAAAGGAGAAGGAAAGTGATATATAAATTTTCTCTCTAAAGGACCCTAAAAAGGATTGGCTCCAGGAAATCCAAGAAATGGAGTGTTAGGTTTCCCCCAGGTTAATGACTGGTTCAAAGTCACAGTGTAAGACAAAGTACATAGTTTGAAGACCCCAACTCTTCTCTCCTGCCCTCTTCACCAGACTATATCTCACAGAAACCTGTAGTAAGTATTATGGATTTATATTAATCTATTTTTTTCTCCACATTTTTTATTACTGCATTAAAGTTGTACATAATGATGGGAATTGTTACATATTCATACATGTGCACAATATAACAATATAATTTGGCTGTCCTTCCATCCTGTAGTTCCTTTCTTCTGCTAATAGGTGCAGAATATACTTTTTTTTTCTTCCCTCCAGTGCTCTCCCATTCTTTCCTCTTTACTTTCCACCCCTCTCCCATTCTTCTACCTCTACTCTACTTGACTTATGTGTTAATTTGTATTTGGTTGGTTCTTTAAGATTTATATTCATTTCTTTCTTTCTTTCTTTATTAGAGAGAGAGTGACAGCGAGAGAGAGAGAGAGAGAGATGAAATCAAGTTTATTTAGTTTTTCATGCGGGTTTCATTACTCTGACAGTTTGTTGTATACAAGCACTGGGGGTTGAACCCGCATCCTTACCCATACCAGGCAAGCACTGGAACCAATGAGCCACCACTCCAGCCCTTACATTCATTTCTAATAGGAAGAATGGCTATGTGAACTGCACGCTGTTATCAAGATCATCTTACCGCCGAAGTATCATCACCCTATGTAAACCCTACCAGTGGTGTAATCACCATTGCCCATGGGAGATCATTCAAACACTTTAGTAGTAAGTTCTAGAATAACAAATGCCTACACTTCCAGTAAGTTCTCTCCCTCCATCTGACCATTAATCATGCTATCAGCATGTATCCTTAAATAAATTCCTATTGACAACTGATTGTCCCCAAAGTGGTGACCACACTATATCCTTTTAGAACTTTATGCATACCCTTGACCCTGTTAATGGAAGGTCATAACCTTCTTTTCTTCCATCAGAGCTCAGTTTTGATGTTGCAGTCTGCTCCTTCCTTCTCTTCTAACTCAATTTATCCCTACATATCACCTTGTCCAGACTTAGAAGAGATTGGGCAGTTCTGTTATTTCCTGAAATCTGGTCATTATTTTTTGCATATTTTCACTGTCACATGTATCATTATGCATTATTGATTGTTAAAAATATGAATGATGGAGTCAAAAAATTTAGATTTGAGCTTTGCCACAAATCACACATCTATGATATTTAATTTTTTTCCGTTAGTCTTTGTTTCTTCACTCAAAACAAAATGAAAATGAAACTTAAAAAAACAAAGCCATAAAAATAATGCTCATCCCATAAGACTGTTCTAGAAATCACATGAAATAATACTTAGAAATCATTTACCTCAATGCCTAGAATATAAAATCCTAGATATATGGATCATTTTCTCACTTCAGTGCAATAAAATTTTGTCAGTATTCAGTTTCATGTTTCTAGCACCTTTCATGAAACCTGTGTCAAATCTGAACCATTTTTTCACCTTTCTTGGTTTCCTTTTCCTGCCTTGTAACCCAAATCTAGAAAAGCTTATTAGACAGTCTGATTATTTTAAAATCAGCATTCAGAGAGACACATGTGCATATTTTCATGATTTGGTCTGAAGAAGAAAATATTTCTGACAATCTAGGACCTAAAAGAGTCAGGTAGGGAAGGGAATTCCACATTCCAACCAACTTCTGAAAGGAAAACAACCTTTTCTTTAAAAAAAATTTGATTACTACCACCAAAGAATAGTCTTTCAGTTTTTATTCTCTCTGACCATGGAAAGGGTATTCTCATCTAGCATTCTCCCTTTCTTCCTCTCCCTTTGTGTTTCCATTGTTCTCTGCCACAGGACCTTGCTCAGATTTCTGGTGAGAAACTAGACTGAAGTAATGAGCTATTCCAGAGATTATTTAAAATTAAATTTCAGAACTAAGGATAGCAGGTCATATCTACCCTCCTTCTCCTGGCCCCAATCTACACCCAAAGACTTTTCTCTATGCCATACCTCTGTCAGAGCCTGACCTGCTCCCTCAACCCACTGTGAAAGATTCCATATGCATAAAAGAGACCAAATGGACTATTTGCTGCATCACCATCTCACTCCTGGCTTTTAAGATGAGATAAAGAGAAACTCAGGTCAAGAATTTTGGGAATAGGAAAACCCTCCAATCTGAGGCAGAAACAATGGGACAATAGGACCATAGGGTAACAATGACAATAGCTGCAGCTGCCAAGAGAATACAGCTTGAAATACAGGAATAACACCAGTTCAACTTGGAACAACTTAAAATTCTAATCTTAAATGATTGATGTTTTAAATTTTTTGTATTTTATCAGACCCCCAAGAGCCACAATAAAAACTTTCTGGAAATATGAGTGAGTATGGTCACCTCATAAAAATACATGGAACTGGGTTCCAAAATGAGATGTTGGGCCTCATGCTGCCATTATGGTGTTTGTTTCACTAAGCCTCAATTTATTCATCTTTGTTGTAAAGTGTTAGTCAAAATAGTGCGAAAGTGTGCATACATCTACAAAATAAAATTATTAAATGCATTCTGAAAGAGCCCTGTCCTTGAAAAGAACTCTTTCACATTTGGAATAATGCTGAGAAAATCAGGACTGGTAGCTTCTGTAGATTTTGAAGCCCCACAAGCATTGAAATGTATTAATTCTGGGTAATCATTTTAACTTGCCTCTTCTAACATTTAAGATTATAAAAAAATTGAGCATGTTAAATTTCAATTTCCAATAAGCAAACATTTGACCATGAAAGATGATAGCCTAAAATTGTCTTCCCCCAAAGTAATGAGCAAATGAAGACAAGGAGAATGCTAAGGGTGTGCCTGACATGGTCTACCATGGTGGTCACAATCCCTCAAAATGCTTCTACTGACAGACATCATATGAACTCCAATATTACACGAATCATTGCCAGAATTTCCATCCAGGTGGTCAGCAATCACGAGTTCCTGGCCAAGCAGCCCTTGCAGGGGTGCAAAAGCAGTTGTATAGTCCCTGGGCCCTTGTGACCCTTCTGGATACCAGCCAGGTTGTGCCCCATGTGACTTGTGTCCTGAGGACAAACACTAGCAGAAATGGTCAAAGCACAGTCATTGAGCTGCCACACTGCACAACCAGGAACTTGAACTGAACTGAGGAAGAGTAGCAGAGGGTCAAGATTCAGACTCCTTGGGGAAAAGTGACCTCTTAATCTAGATTGTTGAAGGATTTATTAGAATGCTTTACTGGTCACATGTTGGGACTAACCTGTAGGAACACTTCCACAGAAATCTATAGGATTGGGGGCTTTTACTCATCAGGCTTTATGAAACCAGGGAATTTTATTTGTATTATTTGGCTTTAGAGAAGTATTTGGGCTTTCTTACCTAACTTTGAAGGGAATAATGCCACAGTTTTAAGAATCTTAGTGTCCTACATTATCAAATTCTTTCTTTTCTTTTATATCACAACGGTCCTCTCAGATAGTTTTTTACTAGGTACCTTCCTGTAAGTCAGGTCTGGAAAATTTCATTCTTTATATTGCAACTAGTTGGAGAAGAGTGAGAAAATACCAGATAACCCTCAAAACTCTTTCAGCTCTGTGAGGTACAGTGGAAAACAAGGCAGCTTGTGGTCTTCTTTTTCTACTGTTTTATGACAGTTATATTCTTTTCTGAACTTCAGTAACATGAGTTGAGAAAACCAGAATGAGTCTTCAGTAGCCCTGACATCTAAGACTCATCATGCAAAAGATAACAAAGTGACTGTGGAAGTGATTTCAATTTTTTGAAACTTGTGTACATGGAATATCATCTGTCACCAGACTAGAGGACTCGTCTTCAAAACTCTGAGCCTATTGGAGGGTATGAAGGTGAAGAAAGATGGCCGTGTGTACATTTTTTTTTTTTACATTTATAGAGCACTTCAATACGATTAATCATTTATTTTTGGTAACAAATGCTATCTTCATTGTAAAAGCATTTAAAATAATAGATCACAATAAGGAATAAAAATTGAGAAAAACTACTAAAGCAGAAATGAACACTGCCAAAATTTTTGTGATGGAGACCTCTAGTTTTTGTTCTGTCTGATCACACACATACACACTCACGTGCGCACACACACACACTCATACACATATAAACATTTATTTTTCTTGCCAAAAACATTGAGATACCTCTTTATTCTTTCTAATCTGACTTTATCATTTGAAATTCACCTTGAATATAGTCTATGCCATTTAGTTTTTCCCAGTAATATGAATTCATATGGGTAAACCATAATTTATGTACTCAGTCTCCTTTAATTATAAAGTTAGTTTGCTCCCAATTTTTACCACTATAAATAATGTTGAAATAAACTTTCTTTAAAAAATCCTTCTGCAAATATCTCATTACTTTTTTATGTTAATGTCCAAAAGTGAAATGACCAGGCCCTATGCCAAAAATGATATTTTTTGGACTTCAGTACATGAATAGTCTTATAATATATTTAATATTGGAATGATAGAAAAAAGAACTTTGGAGGTACAGTGCATCATGGAGACCATAAAAAAGATCCCGTTCCTGTTTCCAGAAGAAAGGAAAAAAGCACTCCAATGAGAATAAATAATTTTCCCAGTAGGAATTTTTGGAATTTGATATTAGAGTCAAGTCCTAAATCTCACTTCAGTGTCTTTATGTGTTTTTCCTTCCCTCTGATAAAGAGTTCTTTTTTTTTTTTTTTTACTTTATTTTAAATGACAATTGGGGAAGTCCACAAGAAACAGAAGCATGGTTCTGTTACTCCAAGGAGAGCGGTGGTGGGGAGCAGCGGGAATGCTGTAGCTATCTGTGCACCAGCATGGGACCAAAACATACCCAGACTCAGCACTCCTCTCCTGCTTTCTGAAGACAGAGCTAGTGGAGTGAGACAGTCCTTCCCTCCCCTTGAAGCTATCTTATCAGTTTCCGCTCCTGATCCCCTGTGGATGCAGGGAATCGTTAGCATAAGCCCTCCCATAAACAACTCAGTCAGCTGAAGTGCCAAAATTAAGCTTCTTAATTTAGCACTTTGATTTGAAAGCCTTCTTCTCTCTCAGTTCTAAGTCAGGTATTTATAAAAGTTTTCACTTATCTGATGGAGGCCAGCTTCTTCCAAATAGCTTCCTCTACCCTCCGGGAGGCACTTAGTCAGGAGTCTGACTCCTGCAGCAATGAAAAAAATCATCCTGGAGACAGAGAGCTTCAAGAATTGCCTTAAATAGAGGGACTTCAATTCAGAGGACCCTGATTTCATCATAGGACTACAGCCATCCAGGAAAGCCACTAAAGCCATCAACAACTCATGTTTATTGAATACCTGTTATGGTGTCTCTGGCAGCGTCTGGGGGCCTGACACAAGATGATTTAAATTGGAAATTCACAAATGTTGCCCACTCACAGCTTCTGTGTAAATCAGAGCCAAGTGAAATCAGAGCTAAAAGACATTAATGTATTCTAATTTTTAAAAAAATAACAGTATATTATGCATATAATTTCTGTTAGTTTCATATTGTAGGAGACATTTAATACAAGCACTCCAAGACTTCACAATACCCCAAATGCCTTTCAATTACAAAAGAAAGAGTGGGCTACTTTCCCTATGTTTGTGCTTCTTGTCTTTTGAAGTCTAGGTAGTGTGTCTAAAGCATCATTCTGGTGTAAGGATGCATGGGTTAACCATTTCCCACCCATTAGTGGTTAAACAAGAGTTTCTCTATAATAAGGTGAACCTGCTGCCATAGTCACTCTCAATCTTTGGGTCTATCGTTTTGTTGAATTCATAAGGTTTTCATTTATTCCACTTTTTTTATTGGTGCATTATAGTTGCACATATTGATGGGATTTGTTATTACGTATTTGTACATGCACATAACATAACAGTGTAATTTGGCCAATATCACTCCCAAGCATTTCCCTGCTCCCTCTCACCCTTTGATCCCTTTCCTCTACTAACTGTTTTCCTTTTTCCTCTCTAGCTTCCACATATGAAAGACAACATATGACCCTTGATCTTCTGAGTATGACTTATTTCACTTAACATGGTGGTCTCTAGTTTCATCCATTTTCCTGCAAATGCCATAATTTCATTTTTCTTTATGGCCGAATAAAACGTCATTGTGTAACTATAAACATTTTCTTTATCCATTCATCCATTGATGGACACCTAGGCTGGTTCCATAAAGATCAAAGGGGCTAAATATGTGAAAATTACCAAGTACTCTTTACATGTTAGATTAACATTTTGAACATACTCAGTGTAAAAAGATAGCATGTTTAATGATAACTGGGTACCACTCATTGCTCATGTATCAAGTTCATCTTATTGGAATGAAACAAGATAGTGAGCTGGGAAAGGCATACTCGACCAACCGCAGCAGTATGCATGGAGAAAAGGACCTTGAGACTGCTCACCTAGTGGAACACATGGAAGCTTCACGGAGTCACACAGCCCCTGGAGTTGGTGGTCAAGAGAGGTGGCTATCAATTGGCCTTCAGTTCAGCCAGTTCCTACTGGACTTGAACAATCACTCCTTGTGTGAGCTTTTTTCCCTTCACTCTGTGAAGCAAGGACACTGGAGAAGGTTGTTAGGGCTCCAGTGCTCTGGGGCTTAATGATTCGACTGCTGCTTCCAACAGGAAAAAGAAAGAAGGCAGAGATGCCACTCTCATATTCAGGAATAAACAGTAGACAGATGATGAATTTCCCAGAGTAGGGAAGATGAATTTGGTTAAAGACATGATGCAACATCTAAGACAAAGTGACTGTGCCTCTGCAGATGACTGAGTGACAGGCTCCACGGGTGGCCCTGCTGGCCCCAAAAAGACAAATTGTATTTGTAGTCAGCATGGAACAGACTGCAGGTCAGAAATGAGCCCCTTTAGCCACACTTGAATGACTGGTTAGCAGCCTTGTCAGATGTGTCTGAATCCAGTGCCCAGAACGGAGATAGGCATATGCTAACTCTCTTTCCCATCCTTTAAATTCTACACATTCGGGAGGAATGTCTGCAGCTCAAGGATTTAGAAGTCAGTTGTTGGATGTGGTCAGGCTTTGCAAGGCAAAATGCAAATTTCTACTACTGGAATGTTAAAACTTACCTCTGGTCCTTCCGTGCTTCTACCTCTTTGTACTCCTGAACAAGCAATTTAAAACTTCTTTCTCAGGCTCAGCCCTGAAATTTTTGCAGATGGATTTTGATATCCTGGCTTGTACCCCTGGCGTTGATAACAAAGAGAAGTTCTAGTCTCTTTAATATAAGTGTGGTGAGCCCCTAATTATTTACTCTTAGTTAGAAATCTCTGTCTTTCTATATCCCCTGGTCCACACATATTTAAATGGAGAAAAACTCTGGGGGGAATTTAACAGATACATTCTGTTCACAGTGCATATGAAAACTTAGGGATGAAAGAAGAAGAAAATGAAAGTTACAGTAAAATATGAATGAATGCAACTTTGTAAATGAGAGTAGATAAATGGAAATGCAATTTATTTCCCAAAATTATAGAATTGTGGATTTGACAGGAACTTACACATCACTATATCCACATTGCTCAGTTATGAATCAAGAAAACTGGGGTTCAGGATGATATAATTACCCTTTCATGGTCCATAAGCTACTGTGTGGTAAAACTAGAATTCAGAGCCAAAGTCTCTATAATAATTTAATTAACTCCATTTGGAATTAGAAACTCATGCAGTAAAACCCATATATTTAATTATGCAAAGATAAACAAAATTAAAAATATTTTTAGAGAAAATTTATAAAAGTGATGCTTTGGGATGAATAGATGTCACTTTCCATTAATCTTAGGAAGGTGGACTTTAAAAACTAAAAGCTAAGTTCCTTAAAGAATATGCTTTTTCCCATTGGAATTTTATAATGAGAAGTTCACATAATTGAAACTTCTCTGTCAGGTGTCATGAAAAGCCATCTGCTACCTAAAACTATGAACCAAGACCCTGAATAGTTTCCTCCTTGGAGAGCCCAAAAGACTATAAGGAGCATAGGAGAGAAACAGCCCAAGGATTAGAATACAAGAGAGCTCAGAATAATAAGAACAGGCCTCACAAAAAGAATTCGATAACAAAATGTTCAGATCGGGTAAGTGCAGCCTGGCTCGTCATCTCACAGATGTGCTGCGATTTATTCCAAAGATTTGGAAAGAGAATGTGGATGGAACGCTACAAATCCATCATCACAGCTGGAAAACCGATGTCAAGTCCTCACCCACAGAATGTGATGTGTGATCATCATTCACATATATCTCCTAGATATATGCATACATTCACATTAAAAAATGAACTCCACAGACTAGCGTACACACCGGTTGTCAAACGAATGATATAGAGTAGGAACAGACAAGAAAAGGAGGGGAGAAAGGGAAAACAACATTTGGGTAGGAAGTTCTGTGGTAGGCTCTTGTGTATAATTACATTTAAATTTTTTAAGAAGCAGGTGAAGCAAATACTACTATTCTCAGTTTGTCAATAAAGCAGTTGAAATTCAGAAAGTTTAAATAACCTGCTCTCTGTCATAAAATGTAGTATGTGAGAAGAATCAAAATTTAAACCTATATATATCTGACTTGACGCGGAGAGCAAGATTCCTGGGAACTGGGATAGTTAGGAAAATCTTCATGCAGTTTGACCATGGCCTCGTGGAAGAAAGGCTAGCAGTCATCCTAGAAGAATGAGCATGGAATTAAGTATTAAAAATTAGATACACAGATAGATAATATGAAAACATTTCCTGGGAAATTATGCTGCTGATTACAATGAAATTTATAATAAATAGTGTAAGCTCCACTCCAATTATTTGTTGTTGTTGTTTTTTTTTAAAAAAAAAAATGTTAACTTTTTCTAAGAGAAGTGTAGATTGAAAAAATGTGTAATTTCTAATACCCATGTTAAGATAATGTTATGGAATGGAGAAGAAGACAAAATCTAAGGTGGCCACTGTCCTCCTGAACTCCTGGAATGCACATCCCTTTATGATCTCTGTGCCTGGCGTGCAAAACCTGCGACTGGCATAATACAGCCAATCGGTTGAGCTGTCATTCTCGTAATTACCTTACATTATGTACAACTCTGTCTTGCTAGTTCGCCAGCTCTTGTTCTCTTGTTGTCCTTGAAGAACTGTGCTGCCATATTGGAAATTGCCTAAGACAAGGACCACGTGACAGAGAACCGTGGACAGCATCATGGAGCTGAGGGTTGGCTACAGCAACCACCAGCAAAAATTAAAGCTCAAGTCCTACAGCAGTGAGGAAGTCAACTCTGCCACATGAATGAATCTGCCTCCCAGTGAGGCCCTGATGCATAGAACCTGGCTGAGCCTTGCCCAGTTTCCTGACCCACAGAAAGTATGGGACAATAATTTTGTGTCATTTTAAGCCACTAAGTATTAGACAATTTATGATGCTGTATGCATAATATTGCTTTTTAATGCTGAAAAATCTCAAAGAGCTTTAGTTATTAATACCCAATGCTATTTGTTGTTTCTGGTTGCATTTCTAACAGTGATTACTCTTAATGGCATAAATAAGTTAGCAATTTGCTACGCTGTTATTAACACCCATGGCTTTCGCTGCAAACAGGTTCCAGAAACCATTCCTCTTGGTAGCATCATTGGATTACACGCTCTTCCACCCTGTATTTCTTTTGACCCCAAATAGCTCCATGCACCCACAACCATGACCCTTTTAGCATCATTAGGAAAAAGATCATATAAGATCCCCTGATTAATTGGGTGACCCTATTCATTGTCAAAACAAGAACACTCTTAAGAATGAACAGAGCACTATAAAGAATTAAACTGGGACAAGCAGCAGAAAAGCTAGATTGTTCTAGATAAGAAATGCCAGTCCTATGTGTAACCGTCCTAGGTCAGCGACAATAATAAGAGTTCTTTGAACAAACTAACCCAAACTTTGCATTTGCTATAAACTGAGAACTTCAAATGACATACTTACTGTGTAACAGTTTCTGAGGCATAGATCCACTGAGCCTATGTTATTCATAAGCTGCTGGCAGGACTATTTATTTCTAGTCAATTGATCCTCAGCGTGGAACAAAATACCTGAAAGATATTCGGCATCACTCAACAGATTTATAATTGAACAAACGAAGCTATGACTAAGCTTCCTCTCTATAATGAATGATGGTGCTCTGAACCACAATGTAATTACTAGTAGCCACTCTCTGCAATGACTAAAATTAAAAGATGTACTAGACCAAATGCTGGCAATGGTATAGAACAACTGTGGGACTCAGATAAAGCTGTTGAGAATGAAAATGGTGCGAAGGATGTGGAGAACAGAGAGCCGATTTTTGCATGCCAAACTCATACTTTCCATGCTATCCAGCAATGTCACTCCCTGAAGAGAAATAAAACACATGTTCACATAATGATTTGTACACAAAATACCATAACAGCCTCACAAGTGGAACCCTAGAAACAGCCCAAATCTTACAAATAAGTGAAATGCTAAGCCAATCGCAACATCGTAGCATGCAGTGGTGCTCAGTATTAGAAAGGAACAACTACTGATCTACACACCCATCACCGATGACTCTCACAGATGTGATTCTGAGCAAAAGAAATAAGATGCAGCAAGCTTAATTTATCTGAAGTTCAAGAGCAGGAAAAGCTAATAAAAAGGTACACATGAATGAGGGTTTTTTATATGTTAGAGCAGGAAGGACTTTTTTGGAAAGAGACAAATGAATGCATTCTGGAGACACAAAATGCTTTATATTTTGAAAGGATTGTTAGTTAAAACAGGGAGATTACTTTGTCAAAATTGTACAGTTAATACACATGCATTTTAACACATGTACGGTAAATCATTTTAAAAATCAGCAAAATTAAAGATATCATATTTTAAAATCAGCTAATTTTTAAAAACCTGAGCATTTTACTTTATTCTTACGACATTTTAGCATCCCAAGTAAGGGCAAGGAGAGCCCCAGAGTGTGGCATGTAATTAGAATCATCTCTAGAGTGTTATCCTGACCAATATCTTGAAAGGAACATTGACATAAAGCATATCTGGGTCAGAGAAACATGAGTGACCATTTACCTAAAGTTCATGCTTTATGCAGAACGAAAGGAACTGGTTTTAGTTTTCCAGTGAAAGAGAAAATGAGAGGAATCAAAAAAGCTATCTTCTGGTATTTGAAAATTTGAATTCGAAATTATGGACATATTCTCTAAGCTTCAATGGGATCAGACCAACAGAGAAGATAAACTTGAATGCCTATGACGATGGGTTTGGCAGCAGTCATACAAGAGAGGAACCATTGGCTTGGTGAACCAGAACATTCTCCATCACTGGGAGTAGCAAACAGAGGCTTCAGCCATGTGTTCCCCAAAATGTTTCAGACAGAATGTTTGCATCGAAGGGAAGTTAATCCTGTTTCTAAGATACCAGCATGATGTGCTGTGCAGGTTTGAAATCTTAGATTTCATGGTTTTCAAACACTGATGGGATTTAAAGGTGAATGAAGTACATTAATGAAGAAAATTAATCAGTATGGACAGAACAAAACAGTGCTGTTCTGTTGAAATTTCACGGCCAGGGCTTTCACTACCAATTTAAACTACATCTTTAGGAGAGCCCAAACTTCCCAGCTCATGCAAGCATATAATCCCCATAACAGCTAACCATCATTTTAGTCTTTGAAATAACAACCAGATTCATTAGATAAAGTAATCGTGTAAACCCATTTTCTATACTATTTTGTGGCAGTTTTCACTATTTAACCAAAAACAAACCTCCACAAAACTGTTTTTAAATGGGTTTAACGCAATAGAAAAATTGAAATACCATAATTTCCCCATCCATGGGAAATTTTCAGAGGAAGTGTCACCTAAGTCCAATGTTGACTTATTTTTGTAATAAGGAGAGTCAATTTTAGTTATTTTTCATCTGATCTTTGTTTTACTGTACTTAGTGGTGTATGTGATGCTGGGGTTCAAACCCTAGTCCTCGTGCATATCAGGCAAGCACTGTACCGCTGAGCCACCTCGCCAGCCCTGAGTAGTTTTAAGTTACAGAGCGTTAGGTTGGAATTAGTGAGTCTAAATGGTCCCTTCTTACCTTAAGTTCTGTGTGATCAAGAAGTATTTTTGTAATATTATAGACCTTAAGAATGGTTTTTGTGTATAATTCAATTTGCAAAGGGTACATATTCTTTGGTCTTCCTTCGTCTTCTTTCATTTTCTGCCTTTTTGTGAAATTAATGTGATTGTTAGAAGCTCCTTACCCAGGAGCACATAGTTTAAAGGAAAGCGTGCTGGTGAAAATCACTTCAAATACTACTTACACAAATTGTGGGAAGACATTTGAAATGAATAATTGTATAGTTCATGTGTTTTTACAGACAAAATTCCCTCCATTAGTAGGTATGATTCAATGTTTACTGTGTATGAGCTCCATGAACCATTTTAGAAATTGTGATGTGTCTTTGTACATGAACCTGTTAAAAGTTTTTCAATGTTTTTAAAAAAATATTTTGCACTTGAATCTTTACAGAGAAGTGTCATGGAAATATTTAATCTAACACAAGTGAGACAATGAATCTTTAGATTCCACTTAAAACTGAAGCACATTCCTTGTGTATTTGTCTTAAACAGTTAGCAGATTTAAAATTATAAAATGACTTCTATAAAACCACTGACTATGAAAAAATAAATATGCAAGCTTCACCACAATCAGGTAGAGATCAGGTTTGAAATAAAAAAGATTTGGTAGAGTGGCAAGTAGTGGATAAACCTGTGGAAGGAAATGTTATTTTAAGCCTTGTTTAGGAACAGTGCACATTTTTCTTGGTGAGGTATTTTTCTGGTGGAAGGCAAGGTAAACTTGATGGGACTGCAGATCATTCTAAACTTGGTGGGTCCAGGTGGGTAATTCCAAGCATTTTTTCTTTGAATCGATGCCTGCTTTTGAAGCTATGCTCTTGTGAAATCTTTGTGATGCTGGTGATGAATTCTTACATGCTTGGTAATGTAAGGAAGACTTCTAGCTAGATTCAAGGAAGCCTGCCCTCAACATCCTCTCCTCAGTTTCAAATGAGGTTTCCAGATGGCATGACAATCACAGCACAGAAACACACCACATCAATGGGGAAAAAAAAATAGTCACCAATCAAAAGCCTCAAGCAAAACAATATGAATAGATTTAGGGCCGTTGAGAAGATTATATGCACACTGAAGTTGGTTTGATTTATTTTTCATTATTTGTAATGATGACTGGATAGATCTAGAAAAATTTTTCAATGCAATTGGGTACTATAAGCAAGATTGCTGGCATAAATCAAGTGTAATAATTAATTTTGAAATATTAATACAGAGGCAAAATTTTGGACAATTGCAAAGATATTTAGAACTCTATAGGTTCAAATGAGCTTGTGATCTTTTCTTCCAGTGTCTCTCGTTCTCTGTGACATCAATCATTGTCAATATTCCCATCATTTTCCATTTCAAATTCTTTAACAAATCCAGTTCATTTTATGTAATAAAAGGCTTTCAAGACTGTTTCCCCTCACCAGACCGTAATCATCACACTCCCATCCAAACTACCGCCAACTCATTGCCTGTACTTCTACAACAAATTCCTATTGTCCTACCCCAATCCTCTTTCCTTGCAACAGCTGGAAATAGCTTGTCTAAAGGTCACCACAAGCTGTACTTCTTAAATTCTTTAATAACTTCCTATTACTCTTAAGGTACAGATAGACTTATTTGAAGTCACATACAGGAACACTCATTTGCAGAGGGTGTGGCATCAAAAATTATAATGTGCAAAGACACATCACAATTTCTAAAATGGTTCACGGAGCTCATACACAGCAAACACTGAATCATACCTACTTATGCAGCCCACCTCTGCCTACATCTTTTTCTCTTACCACTTTCCTTCTGGCTATTGAGACAAAATATGTTATCGTATGTTGTGGTTCAGACATGAGGTGTTCCCCCAAAACTCATGTGTGTGACAATGCTAGATGATTTAGAGGTGAAAAGATTGAGTTAGAAATGGTTTAACCAAATCAGTGCATTAATCCCAGAATAGGGATTAACTGAGGGGTGACTGCAGGCAGTGGGTTGTGGCTGGAAGAGGTGGGTCGACAGGGGTGTGCACTTGGTGTTTATGTTTGTCCTCGAGGGGAGCTGTCTTTCTGCTTCCTGGTGCCATGATCCGAGCTGCTTTCCTCTACCACATACCTCCACCACCTCTGCCGTGATGCTTGGCCTCATCTTGAGACCCAAGGAACAGAGCCAGCTATCTCTGCACAGAGGCCTCTGATACTGAGAGCCCCCCAGTAAGCGTTTCCTCTTCTCGTTGTTCCTGTCAGGTCTTTTGTCACAGCAGCAAAAATAGCTGACTGACACCCCCTGGTCCCCTGTTGTGCATCCTTCACTTGGGGTCAGGCTGCTGGCCTTTTATGCCACACTCTCTGCAAATGAGACTGTAACACCCACATTCCTACCTGGGTAGTGTTCACTCCATAAAAGAGCAGCTCTGAGGACTCGCTCTTTCTTCCGTATATTTTCTTCTCACTTTTTCTTACCTCAGTCTTGAATAGGGGTGCTTATCTGTACATCAGCCTTATGCTCAGATGGATTATTCTGAAGTTTAGATGGGGAAAGGGAAAGGAAAGGAGGTGGTACTATAAGCCAATCTACTTGGCACAGACCCAAGCCAACCGTCCATCACTGTGATGCACAGGAGGAAGAAAGCTCATATTTTTGTTTTGTTTTGCTTTTTAAAGAGAGAGGGACATTGAGAAAGTGAGAGAGAGACAGAGAGAATCATTTTTATTATCATTCAGTTTTTCATGTGACTTTCGTTGCTCTGACACTTAGTTGCGTACATGGTGCAGGGCTTTGAACCTGCGTACTTGCCCATGCCAGGCAGGAGACATAACTGCCAAGCCAAGGCTCCAGCTCAGAAGCTCGTATTTTGATCTCCATCTATCTGCCACCTCTGCCTCTCTTGATTGACTCTGCATTCCCTTCAGGAAGAGACAGACATTCCTCGTGGACCACCTGACACTGCAGCGCGATTTCTTTATTCTTGCCTCTTTGCCTCGTCTCTTCTCTCTCTCCGTTTCCATTCATTCTCTTATTTCTGCCCTGGTCACATCCCTTTCTCGATCCTTCTCTCATCACAGTTCAAGGTTCTCTGTCACTGAGACAAACATTCCTTTATAAGTTCTCTCATTTAGTGGTGAGGTGATAAGTTTTCTGTAACAATTTGAATAATATTCACCTTTTTCACTATTCTAGAAACTTTTCAAAGACAAAGACTGTCTTCTAGTTTTGCTCACTGCTGCATCTCCACCACCTAGCACAGTGCCCCATAATTATATTTTTGGATTGGCTGAATTAATAAATGCATGCATTTTGAAATGACAATAAAGATAATAATAAAAACTCAATTTGATGTTATTCTTTAAACGCCACATACCACAAAATTAACTAAATTAGAGAATTCCAAAGTTTGAAAGAACTTAGGGAGGCTTTCAATTCAGCAAATATTTTATAATTCAGACTTTTTCCACTTAGCACAAGTCCCCCGATACACACACAATTTCATATTCTATTTTATGTTAATAATTAAATATGACCAATGCCAAAGGAGAGGGCTAGCGAGTACTTCATCAATTGATTCATAAATTATTTGCTAAGTGCCTAACTTACATTTGGACAAATCACTTGCCTTCTGACAGGTGAGCTTTATTTCCTTAAAATTGAAGACAAAGCCTGTATCACCTTACAACCCTTCGTATTAAAGTAGATAAAGTATGTGAAATTGCCTGCATTATCACCAATTCCTGTGGGCACTCAGTGATGCTTTTTCATACTTATTATAAACATTTAAAGCAAGTGTATTTGATTTTTACAAAAGATGAACAGCAAAAAGATTATTTTCATGATATCTATTTTACATATCAAAACTGTAGACTTTAAGGATTTTATCTAAGGCCTCCTGCAATGGTTAAGTTTAGATGTCACCCAAAAACTCATGTGTGAGACAATGCAAGAAAGTTTAGAGTTGAAATGATTGACTTATGACAGCCTTAAGCTGATGAATGCGTTAATCCCCTGGTATATACTGAATGGTAACTGTGGACAGATCGGGTGTGGCTACATAAATTGGTCATTGGAGCGTGCTTTTGGGGTATATATTTTGTCCTGGGTGAGAGGAAAAGCACTCTCTCTCTCTCTCTCTCTCTGTGTTTCCTGATTCCATGTCCTGAGCTACTTTCTTCCTCCACAATCTTCCACCTTGATTTTCTGCTTTACTTGGGCCCAGAGCAACACAGATGTCTGTCTATGGACTGAGACCTCTGAAATTGTGAGCTCCAAAATAAACTGTCCCTCCTCTGAAATGGTTCCTGTCAGGTTTGTTTGTTCATAGCATAAATAAATAAAGAAATAATAAAAGAAAATAAATATTCCTCCAGATTTCTACTCAACTATATAGTCATACTTAATAACAGATATTGTGGTGATTACTTAAAGTGGTCCAAACTGAGTTTTATCAGTGTTCAGAAGAGAGAGAGAGAGAAAGAAAAGAGATTGCTGTCTAGTAGCTATGGAGATAACCTTTGGGCCTGATGGACCATTTTGACATTTGCAATCAGCTGGGATAACATTTTTTTCTGAGTTTCAAAGATTTGCAAGTAAAATAGCCTCTACAATTTAAATGAAACAAAAACAAATAAACAGACTAAAACAATAACTACTGCATGTCCGCACTTCAGAAACAGAAAATTAAGGGTATGCAAATGCAATTTACTGACATATTTTGCCTTTAATTATTTCTTCTGCGACTGATCTCTTGAAATACACTCCCCTTATGATTGCACCTAGCTAGCTTGTTTCATACGTGGAAATCCTGAATCTTCCATCTGAATTATCCTGCCTCTCCGGATACTCTGTAAACAGAGTTTTGCAGTTGCCACCAACGCACCACCCACCACTGCATCACTCAGGTGTCTTGTGCAGTCCTCATCACTTGTCACTTTCAACAATTTTTGTTGGCAACTCCTTCTCTGCGTCCTTAACGATGAGTTCCTTGCTGCATACTTGCTTAATTTATGTATGTTTTAGGCAGTGAGTATTCATTGTCGGGATGTCTGGTTCCTTCCAGTCATTAAAAATACATAGGAAGAAAGGATATTCATTTCTCCCATAGAAAACATGTAAATGATTACAATAAATGAATTAATTGGCCTTCTCCATTTTTTCTGTTCTTGTGTTCTAATCTTATCAGCTATTACTTATCTCTCTGCCTCTACTTCTGCCTTCCTTTCTCTAATATTTACAAACTACCAGTTATATTCTGGGTTCTTGACTTCTTGGATTTGGAAATGCAGATATTGGATGATAGATAAACGTGGAAATAGGCAATAGATGATGGAGAACACATGTGTGTGTGCATGTGCATCTGTGTGTATTTGCTTTGCTCTCAGAGATCAGAAAAGGAAACAATTACAGCTAAAAATATTAATGAGAAGAGATGATGATAATTTCCTTCTCTAATGACCCCTTAGCATCTATTAGACTGAGCCATGTGAAATTGCCAATGTTTTACTGTTTATGACCACCCCAGATATGAACTTGTCCTATAGTTTAACATAAAAAAGCACTAAGTAAAACCATTTGTCAAAAAGTGAAAACTGTAGCCCCCAAACCAAACCCTATTGTTTTGTCATCATGCACTCAGATAACTGTTATTTCATTTTTTAAATAAATTAGTGGAATTGACCTGTTTGGCCCTTCCACAGAAGCATTTTAATTTAAGCAAACTTTTCTTTCAGTGCTACTTTACTCACTTATAGATTATAATTAATATAAACCCAAAGGACAATGACTTGTTAATTAGTCACCCCCTTGTCCTCTCCAGGTGCATTGCATATAAAGGACCAGAAAAAAATATGCCTGGCTGCCAGTCCAACACTCGCTCACTCCCTCTCTACCCCCAATATTGTGCCCTCATAACTATCTGTCTGATTGTGCTCAAGGCAAGTTTAAGCAAATGTTGTTTTTTTCCCCCATAGTCAGGCAACATTTACCCTAACCAACATTTACCCAAATCAATACATTTTAATTGAAACTAATGGCAGTTAGCTTAAACCAACAGATTTTTCACTGGCCTAAGTACATTAAATCAATGTATTTCTCAAAATTGCTATATCTTCTATAAAACAATGCATTTTCATTTTATCCAGGACACATTCTATTCCACTCTAATCTGCCAAGTTAGAGTCAGACTGAAGTAATAGATTTCTTTCTTTCATACCAGTCCTAAGATCTTGAACAAAAGAAACATATTAATCATTCAGATATATGAATTTATTTCATTCCGTTTAATGTAACAGACATTTATTGAGCACCTACTGTTTGTGAGGTACTGAGTTTGACATTCTGGAGGGTACAAAGCGATTAAGATAGAGTTCCTGCCCACAGGAGCTCATAATTCAGTGGTGAGCACTTCTATGGACAGAATTAATTATAACAAGACAACAGCAAGAGAATCACAATGAAGGAAGACTCTAGCTGAGAGTGAGGGATTCAGAGGATATCAAAATGGCACTTAACTCCTGTTTGAATGATGGATACCTGTGTTGGGAAGAATATGTAGGACACACTGGATAGACATTAAGTAGGCTCACCCAGCTACTCCAGCCCATGTACCCAGTAAGTTCATTAGCTACACAAAATGGAAAAAAAATATTCTCATTCCCATGGCAGTGGCTGTATCTCAGCGGGAAGTGATTGTCCTTACTCAGTGATTCTAAGATCA